>JAUCNO010000124.1:2567165-2577438 GCA_032353835.1 Enteromius viviparus
TGGTAAATGATACCTCGTGCCAAACCCAGACCAATCACTGTTCCATTCACGCCCCCTCCCCTTCCCTTCTGTTCTCTCTGCCTTGTGTGTGGTGAAGGTGCTACTGGCAAATGCAACGCAAGTAACTAGCTCGGGAAAATTTTAATAATATTACAATTTTCAGACAAGTAATGCCTTACACTATTAGTTACTGAAAAAAGTAATATTACAGTAACGCTTACTTTGTAACTTACAGTTACTTTGTAACGCGTTACACCCAACACTGGTAACCATAGATCGCCTCCTACAGGCTTTACCCCGCGCACATTAACAGGCAGTGGGGATGAGAAATCCGCAGTCTACATTAGAAGTGGCGGAGGCCATCGAACTGGCATATGCTGCATTTCAGCGGAAGCCAGGGGAGCGAGCGCCGATCTTTCCCTGGAGGGTGCTCCAGGAGCAGCGTGCACTGGAGGGCACCACACGACAAGTAAACAGGCAGACGGCTCCATCTTACCGTGATGAACCCATGCCTAAGGAGAGGCCGACGACCACCCTGGGCTTGTGTGGCAGGTTGTGCACTTCATAAGGAATGGCCTTGCGGGGCGCTAGAGGTGAAGGTGATGGTGAATGGGAAACCATACACAGCGCTACTAGACTTAGGCAGTGCGGTCACCCTCATCCGCCCGAATGTGGTGCCCCCGTGACCCGACTCCAAAGCCACCATCCCAGTGACATGCGTACATGGCGACACTCGACAGGTGCCTCTGCGGAAAGTCACCATCATGGCAGACCACAGAGCCTGGCCTGAGGAAGTGGAACAGTTGAAAGAACTGCCAGTGCCAGTGCTCATTGGACGGGACTGGCCGGGTTTTTGACCGCCTGTTCTCGGCTGTAACACAACCTGCCCGATGCAGAGGGAGCCGTCGACCCCGACCCCGACGCCACCCAGTGCTACTGGCGTCTGTCCCCCTCTAAAAAACACTAATCTTTTTTATGATGTTTTTAAACGGGTGACAGAGGGGGGCTCCTTTTCAAAGCATTGTTGGACTCAAGTTCGGATCATTGAGGAGAAAGATGTTCAGCCGCCCCCCCCATCCTCTCCCGCACTTCATAGTAAAAGGGGGCCTGCTTTACTGTGTCACCTACTAGTAGTACCTAGGACAAAGACCAAGGCTATCTTGGAGCTCGCCCATAGCCACCCTCTGGCTGGACACCTGGCAGTGGGAAACACAGCCCAAAGAATCAAGGACTGTTTCCACTGGCCGGGCGTAGAAGCTGAGGTGAAACGTTTCGAAGTGACCTTCGAGCGCATCGGGATGGAACTGGAGGGCCTGTCTGCCCAGGGACACGAACATATTCTGGTGATCATGGATTACGCAACCCGGTATCCTGAAGCCATCCCCCTTCGTAAGGCCACTGCAAAAGCTGTCGCCTAGTAGTTGCTCCTGCTGGCCAGCCGGGTGGGAATCCCCAGACCAGGGCACCCTGTTCATGTCCTGGCTAACGGCTGACCTCTGCAGGCTGTTGGGGGTGAAGCAGTTGTTTGGCATTCGGGAAGTTCCGCAGGCCTGAACTGGCTTCAACCCCTTTGAACTTCTGTTCGGCCGTCAACCTGAGGCCTCCTAGATATGGCAAAGGAGGCTTGGGAGCAAAAGCCTGCAGCCCATCGCTCCCTGGTAGAGCACGTCCAGCAGAGAGCACTTCCAGCAGATGAGAGAAAAGATTGAGCGAGTCATGCTGTTAGTCGGGCGACCGAACTCCGACGGGCTGGGCTTACCGCCAACCCCCGGAAATGCCATCTCGCCCACTTTGAGACTCAGTACCTGGGGTACCAGTTCGGACGGGGCCTCATTCGTCCCCAAGAAAAAAAAGTAGAGGCAGCGAGTACAGCAGCGATCCCAGCAACTACAACCCAGTTCGGAGCCTTTTTGGGGTTGGCGGGGGTACAATCGCTGCTTTATCTCTAACTTCTCTTCCTTAGCCGCCTCTCTGACCAACCTGACCAGGAAGGGGCAGCCTGAGAAAGTTCAGTGGCCCAGGAAGGCTTCCAAAAGGTGAAGATGGCCCTCACCTCGGAACCTGTCCTACGTGCACCCGACTTCAGCTGCCCCTTCCTGCTGTAGACGGATGCCTCCGACACGGGACCGTGAGCCATCCTGTCTTAAATATAGGATGGTCACGAGCATCCGGTCTTGTACATCAGCAGAAAGCTGATTCCAGAAGAGAGAAACTACACAGCTGTTGAGAAGGAAGCCCTCACAGTCAAGTGGGCAGTCCTGGAGCTGCATTGTTACCTTCTCAGCCGGAAGTTCACCCTGCTCACCAACCACGCTTAACCACAATGCATGGCCCGGGCCAAAGATACCAACCCCAGGGTCACAAGGTGGTTCCTTGCCCTCCAGGACTTCCACTTTGATGTGCGTCATCGAACAGGAGCCAACAACGGCCTCTCTCGTATCTGGGCAGCTTTTTCAGGTCTTTCAGGGGTCACTGCCCTCCCACCCCCTGTGTCTCCCCTTCTATCTCGTTTCTCATCCAGAACCAGGACGACGCTTAGGGAGGGGGAGTGTGACAGGCGTCCCGAAGGCTCATCAGCGTCGCCCTGGAAACATACACGGAACACCTCCCAACACACATCACTGGCTGATCGGGTCCAGCTGCAACGGATCAGAAAAGGGCTATATAAAGCACGTTGACATGTACGCCAGTTAGAAACCCTCTCTAGAGAGCACGGCTAATGACTCTTTTCCCTTTGCTCTTACAGACAGCAGCTATTGACCCGACCAGCCCTCACCAGCCTGAGCACTTACCTCTTGCCTCACCACTCCAGCCACTCCCAGGAACGCCAGCACCGAAATCCTCACGGAGCACAGCCAGCGTTATTCCTCACATTTGCACTGTAAATAAAATCCACCCTCCGAGGCTTCACTGTATTCCTTGTCGTGTGTTTCTTCCGCCTGCGACAATATGTTAAGTGTACTAATATAGAAACTTCATGAAATTCATAGTATAAGTGTACATCATATATTATATATGATTCATTATTTGTGTGTATACTCTGTTGCATGTACCTTTCTTTTATTGTGTGCAGTATCAGGCAGTAGCTACCTTCTGCTAACTGTGCAATATTTCTGTGCAACATCTTTCTACTCTTTTTGTGTGTGTTTGAGTACAGTGACAGTAAAGAAGAAAAAGTAAAAGTTAAATGCTTTTCAGGACAATTACAGATACAGAAATGTACACAGTAGTTTACCCTGTACAGTTAATCTCAGCTATTTTATATGTTTATTTCATTGCAGCTTGCTATTGACATGCAATATAAACCATGCTATTGTCCAAAACATTACATTCAGAAGTGTTATATTATTTCAATAAATATAAACATTTTTTTTTTCTGAACTGTGCTTTGTTTCCACAGTAGGGTTGATGTGTAAACTTTGGCACTGGGGGTGCTTTTTTAGCATCTGAACAAGTTGTGACAGCAATATTTGCCCAGCCAATGGCATGCCATGTGATTTGTCAGTGGGATCTGTTTGTCTGGTCAGTTGCAGAAGAGTGTAGTGTTCAGGAATTCTTTTAAAGGAATAGTTCACCCAAAATTTTTTATTCCGAGTAGTTTTAAACCTGTATGAATTTCTTTGTTTTGCTGAACATAAAGGAAGATATTTTAAAGAAAGTTTTAAAATCAGGCTGTTTTTGGTCACCATTGGCTTCCAATGTATATATATTTTAGTTTGGAACTACTCAGAATTAAATTTTTTTGGTGAACTATTCCTTTAATGATTCAAAGTCGTGCTCCAACAACACAATTCACATTTAGGGTTTGATTAATTCCCTCAGTGTTTGCCAGGCCTGGAAATCACTTTTTTTTTCTTTAATTCTCCAATATGTCAGCCAGATTCAATGTAAAGACAACCCATTAATCTCCTTAATTGCATTTACATATATAGTCCACATACACTTCTGTCCTATATTTCCATTGACAGTATGTAATCCAGCCCAGACAGCGAGCCAGGAGCTGGCAGGAACATTTAGCGCTGGGGTGTGTATGATTCAGAATTGCCCCCAGCTGGAGTTAGCCGCATTAGATCTGCATCCCTGCTGAACCATTTAGCATTTCCTTTCATTGAATGCTCTCTAACTAAAAGGACAAAAAGTGGACATTCATCTTGACAAATACCAGCTGTCGGGGTTTACTTCAAAGGGGTGAGCTACACCTTCAGGGCATCCTGGATAATGTAAAGTAACACAGCGCAGGTGAGCGAGTGTGGGGGCTTTTCTGAACTTCTTTTATCATTCCATACGTGCTCTCGTAAACATTTAGCCACTGAGCATGACAGCAGGATGAAATGTTAAATAAAGCACAATTTCATTAGCCATTACCTGAAAGCATGGGTTATTTTGGCCATACCAGATGTTCCCCTCTTTAACCTTATTTCTCTTGCAATTGTAGATGATTTAGGAGCAGGCCAGTAGACGATGGGCTGCGTTTTGCACAAACAAATCCTGCTGGGTTAGCTCTGGGCCTCTTGTGAATTAACCTTTGCCTCTGTGAACTTAAATTGGTAAAATATTTATGCTTTGCTGTCTCTTGTAATGTAATCACCGACGGACTATCTGTAGGGAGCACCGGTGCGTTTTCCCCGAAGGCCAGTAGATCAGCGGGCTGACCGTAGATGCTGAATTTAGATACAAAGAAAAAATGTAAAGATTTTAAGGGGAGGACAGGTCAAATGTCATCAGACCATTTAAGCCACAGTAGCTGATCATGCACTTTTGGTGGTTTTAAGAGGATTTAAAGGTCAGAATTTATGTGCTTTTGTACAATGTAGGACCCCTATTTAAATCGGATCTGTCTGTCGGCATAAATAGCCTTGTGTTTAGTGCTCTGACATACAGCAAAAATTCAAACTGAGTTTGATTCCCTTCTCAAAGTCTTTTGCCAGTCCATCTCTACACCCAACGCTTTCCTGTTCCTGTTCTAAAACTGTCAAATAAAGGAAGCAGAACCTGATTTTACCAAGTGTGACGTGTTCCTGGATCAACATCTTTGTTGACCCTGGAACAATATTGTGATTAACCAACCAGATTTGAAGAACTAGTTTATAGGGTTTGGTGCATGTACATCAGTGCCAATCATATACCAAATAGAAATGATAGCTTGTTGCACTTGGTCAAATCAGGTTAGAAGGGTAGGGATATGGTCAAGACTACATTTTTGGATTAAAACGTTGTTCTAGGAACACAACAAAATCAGGATGTGCAATAAAGGAATAAAACTTTCAAATAATCTATATAATCAAATATATAAAATAATGAACTTGTTAAACAGGGTTGTTGTTGCATTTTGTCCCTGTTACAAGGTGTAATGTAGCCATTAAGGGCCTGCCCATACTATTTATTTATTTTTTATCCTGTGCCCTTTGAATTTAAGGAATAGTTTTTGTTCTGTTTTTTTTTATTGGCGGTCCATCCCTGAGTGTAACCGATGACACTACGGTGAGTGACTCAACATGCTGTGCTGTTCCACTGCAAGATGCTGTAACTCTGGATCATGCGGTTAACAGGGACAAAACTCTTTCATTGTCTCCCAGGGTATTAGTTCCAGTGAAATATAGCAAAAAACACTGTAGCAAACTTCACCCATGACTAAAACTGGCTTCTAAATCGGTCTAAATTCTAATGAGGGAAGAAATGGAGCTCCACGCCGTGGATGAATTGCAAAGATAAATAGCAGATGCGACAAAGTCTTCTTTGGATTGGGTTATATTTGGAGTGCTGGTGTAATCTGTACCATTATGTCAATGAAAGAGTTTAGTTCATCCCTTTTTCATCTTTAGGATGGAAACAGATGTGAGAAATATTATTTTCGAAGAACAGGTTTAGATGAAGCATCAAAGAGGTTTTAAGCAATCAGATAAATCCTGAAAACATAGTGAACTGCCCAAAACTCAAGCCAGATTTGATCAATTTTCGTCCATACGATTTCAATTGTCCCATAGAAGCTGCTAGAACAGATTTGAGCTTTGATTGCAACATCAAAAGTTCAGTGTGTGCACTCGTGGGAAACGCACACTGCAGCCTGTATAAGCAGAGCTTGTGGATAATAACAAACGTGTTACTGAGACAGACCATTCCAGGTTTGCACCTAAAGAAATGAAAAGTGTTTCTGACAGCTGTGTTTAGAAATAACCCCACACACATGTATTGTACATGAGGGAGGTGTTCACTGAGGTGGTCAAAAATAGCTTTAGAAATCTGTTAGTATTTGAAGTAATATCAATGGCAGTCACTTGGTTGACACAGGGATGCCCGGATGGAATATGAAATCGGCCATGTTTTCCCATAGACACTCAGTTCTGAGCATAAAGGGTTTTGAACCATGGCACCGCTTATTGGCCCAGACAGAATATTTTGTTCTGAAGATAATAACGACGGATACTCTTTAAAGTGACAAATCACTTAAAGGGATCTATATTGCAAACAAATGTACTTTGAATTGAATTGCATATGACTTTGAATCATGTGTCTGCATGTGAAAGATTAGAAAAATAACTTAGTTTGGTGACACTTGCCACATAATAATCAATACCAAATACATGTTTTGTTTTGGCAGAGTATGTGAGGCAAGCTGCAAAGTTGCAGCCCTATTCTGAAAAAAGGAGCAGCAGCTCATTTGCATTTAAAGATACATGCAATGAAAGAGCACATTTAAATTACATTTGTTCATTTCAGCATGCCATTATAAATGGACTATTAACATCTGTAAGATATCACTCAAACAGCTTTGGTTACTTTCAAATGTCATAACACAATTTGTCTTGTGTTGACATTTGTTTTTTAGTAATACAATTAACTACTATTTTCACCTGTTGATTAATATATTTTACCTTTCCAAATCTTTTTTGAACAGGATGTTACCTTTCAAGCATTATGTGAGTCCAACTTTTGAAGAACCTAATAAAAACGTAACTTTCTGTGTCCAGCATGTCAGAGATTAACCGTAACATAGTCCCAGCACAGACCGCATAGTTTGATTTTGGATTTTTGGATTACTTCGCTAGAACACTATTAACACATTTTGACATTGATACATGCAGACAGATGTTTTAATGTGCTTCTAGATGTTTTGGGTGGAATTCTTAATTGCACCATGGAGGGATTCTGGCTCGCTCCACACAAAGTACAAATCCAATGAGTTCAAAAAGGTTTTAGAGATATTTCAGCACTCCATTTACAGGAGCAACGTGAAAAATGAAAGCTGCTGATGGCTATGGTGTGCAGAAAGTAATTCCCTGTAGAAAAGGTTATTTCCTGATCATGCTAAACTATTTAGGCCAAATATTAATCAGCTGGCCAACTTTGACTTCAAAATAATATACGGCCCTTTTTGAATGAAATGTAGAGCACAGCTCAACTGCACCCGTGCTTTGCTGAGTGTGAACCACCAAATGTATTAATGGAGTTTGCATGAAATAAAGACTAAAAGTTTCAGAGGGTGGCACAGAGAATTCCATGGAAAGTCCCTTCTCAACTCCAATAGGCAGTGAAAACATACGAGCATGAGAGGGAAAGTAAACAATGCGGAAAACGTGAATTTTTCCTCATGGTATGTGAGGTAATATTTTTGTCTGCCTGCCCTTTTGAAAGGACTCTTGTCTGTGGTGCCCTGGCTTTACTCTCGAGATGTGATGCTAAAGGTCACAGTTACATAGGATCTTTTATTTGAGGATAAAGCTAGATTTGCACTTTCTGGAGAAGACTACAGTAAATCTACTGTTTTAATGGTTGTTGTAATCTGTTCCAAGAAATGTAAGTTTGATCCTCAGTCATTTTTGTTTGGAATAATTATTGTTCTCTGCTTTCTTGCCTGTATTTAACCAAACAGCCACTGAGTTTATTGACAGACAAATAGAAAAATGGAACACGATTATGAAATAAAAATAATAAACGTTGTTCTGTTGTTCACAGAAAAGCTGGCTTAGGAATGCAATGTTAGCTTTCAAAAATCCTGTTTACGGCAAACATTATGTAGATAAAATGCATTTCTTCTTATTATATTTGTATATGCATATCTGTATGACAGGCAGATTAGCCTGAATTACAGTAATTGAATAAGTATGTCTGAGGAATTCTTTATATAAAATGGATTTTTTTAAAGTTTTATGAAGCTAGTCATGCCTGTGGTGTTACAGCGAGTATACCACACTAAGAAGATTTGCCCGTGGTAAAATTTCTGTAATGCATGACCTGGTTCGGTGGCTCTTTGCTGTAGGTGAACCGAGTCCAGTCCCGAAACACGCTGGCACTGATTGGGAATGCAGTAGTGTACAGGTGTTCCTTTTTACACAGATTGAACAGGACTTGTGTGGTCAAACATAGTCTTCTCTCACCTCTTTTACACCAAAACAAGCACACACACAAGTAACATTTGACTCAGAACACATCCTCTGTATCCTGAGCTGTGACCTTGTCCTGGTAACTAGCGTGTAAAAAATGTGACCCAGATGCTTGACTTGCTCAGGGACGTCTGATTGAGCTGTAATAAGGGTCTACAGCCCACCCACTAAACCCAAATTGGAAAAAGGGTATGTGGGAAGATGAAGAAAGTAAACTGGAAAACATTTTGATTAGATCAAGTTTCAGCGGCGTTGTGGGCCGACTGCAAGCGGACACTTTCAAAATAAACTATGAGGCCAGAGAAAAGAAAAGAAAAATGTTCTAGCTTACGATAGGCTAAAGTAATGCGAGAAGAATTTCATAAATAAATATGACAATGTTGATACTTTGTGATAGAGATTGACATTTTGTTTATTTGTGCCATTAATTTGTTTGTTGTCACAAATGATCCACAAACGGAAAAAAAGTCATTTTTTCACCGTGTGGAATAACAAAGATAAACAAAAACAAACTTTTCCTTGCCTATAGGTATTGTACATATTTCAACTGATGTCAGATGGGTTAAAAATCATGTGTTTTCCATTCATTTAAACAAAGCTGTGCACGTGTTCAGATTGTGTTCTCTTGGGGTGTAGTGTCCTAAATATTTACCTAACTAGATAAAACACACTCCTAATCATTTTAATATGCGTCTCCTTCCACTGCATGTATAAGTGTATGGGACAAAAGAACTGCATTTTTAGCTTTGTTCGTGTCGTCCACTGTAGGTCATGCTTTCATTTCAGGCATACCAAGGATTAATGCAGTGTAACACAGGGATATGATTGACAATCGCCCCTTTGACTGTACAAAACAACAAACATATGAAGCTCATTACTACAATGAAGTCAAAGAGCAAAAACAGAGCAGCAATTTGAGCTAGAATCTAAACGTATGAGGCACAGACATGTAATGCGGTGGGTGTCCCCTAGTTTTATGGTTCAAAAAACAGAAAATCCAAATTCTGTTAACAATTTCAACAAGCATGTTTACACGCACATCATTTTCCGATTAAGCTCTGTGGTCTGGTTAAGCCTTTAATCTGGAAAAAAGTAAACGTAATAGAATCTGTCTCCTTTTTGCTCTAAAAATGATCTGGATAGCTTCATTTTTTCACAGCGCTTTTGTAACGCTGATACTTACTTTCGTTTGGACAAGTGCAGATCACGACACCAAATTCCAATTCACATAAACGTATCTGTCTATGAATACTAGAAACCAGAATATTGGCTTAATCCAGTTGGCCTAAAGCCAATCAGGTTTATACACATCAGACAGTGTAAATGCTATTCTTGAGGTTGCATGCCAAATAAGCATCCATAGACCCGAAGGGCCCGACTGTGAGCTCAGCACATTCATCTATAGTCACAATGGCGATTGATCCCCTTCCTCTTTTATGTGGCTACCATACTAAGAGAGTCTGCTCACTGGCACAGATTTCCTTAAAATAACAGCGTTCACACTGGGCCTGGTGTTGTAGAAAGGAAGACATTTAGTGGAATTGGAAGGAATCCATAATATTAAACAGTAGATGGGATTGTGAAGCAGCAGGAGTAATCATGCAGGGCAGCAGGCCACAGGAATGCAAATCATCCAAGCCGCTAGAAGTTAAGTTAGCAGGTGGCCTCCGCTATTCATTGGACGTCAACACTCTTTTTAGATTGGGACCACATAACATGTGGGTGCCCTGACCACTGGTTTCAATTAAGTCAAATACAATCGCTCAATTTTCGGGCATTTCAGGCCTTTTCTGACAAACATGGTCTTAACTATAACGGTAACACTTTAGAATAGGGGTCCAAAATAATGCATTAGTTAAGCATTAATTAATGGTTAATTTGTTCACAATTAA
>JAUCNO010000124.1:2577538-2631714 GCA_032353835.1 Enteromius viviparus
TCACGCTTTACACACATTCTGAGGATCACAGTATGAGCATTAGATGAACTCACACTGATCTCACGCTTTACACACATGCTGAGGATCACAGTATGAGGATTGTGTGATGTCACTGTGATCGTCGCATGATCTCACGTGTTGACTGGGACTGCTGTTGCCTGGCACTGATCTCTGTCAGCTGCCGTAGATAGTCCTGCATGACGGCGTTGGGGGAGAGAGACGCGTGCCTGTTAGATGAAGAAAAAACCGAAACAGTTTTTGAGTGATGGGAATATTGTGTTCAAAAAAAATTTCCTCTTCTGTCTGTCGGTCTCTAGGCCAGTGCAATTGCCCGCATTCTCCACCAGTGTGATCCTGGCGCTAGAGAGCACGACAGACAATGGATGTAGTGAACACAAAACCCCAGAGGGTGGATTTATTTCAAAGACAGAGAGTGAGTATTTCAATACGGTGCAGTTCGTGACAGCGGTGCTCCAAGTGAAAGTGCTTCCTCTTCTCCTTTCTATCCTCTTCCAGGTGCCGGTGAATGGTGCTCCAAGGTGTGCAAAGTGACCCGGGTGTCCTCGTCCACAGTGACTCGTCTGGGGGAAAAAAGGAAAGGTAAGTCAATTGCATGTATTGCAATGGAGTCGTTGCTCACTGCTTCCGCGTTGGTGTGGGCTTTTTATATCGGCCCTGCCATGAACGATTGGCCCGGGCTGATAGGTTCCACATGGTGCTCCTTTGTTGCCAGGGCGACGCTGATCGGCGGCCGTCACACCATTTTGAGCAGCGGTCTGCTATAGTGTCATGGGAAAAGAAATAATCTTCCTGAGTTGTATGCTGGCAGTCCGAATTGAATGCGCTGAAAATGAATGCCCATGTACCTCAATTGGTAAGAAAAAACATGTATTTCTATTGTGTTGTCCTCTCAAAAAAAATGACATGACACTTCCTCCAACTCTCACAGTATAATCCGGTATTCTCAGCCTAATCAAATGACTCTTATGAACCAGTTCTTTTTAATGAGTCAACAACATATTGTGCAACCAGAGTAGCCTTGGCCTTGTTCATAAGCAGCTGATTCTGACAAGTCATATTTTAGTGAATCAGAATAAGAAATACCTCTCACGATTTTTTTATACTGAATCAAAAAATGCAGTGCAACGTGATTAGAATGATTTACAATGGACTGACTCCTCTTACAGTTCTTTGTTTAAATTATTTAAAAAACATACAGAGCATGAAGGCCTGTTTCATAAAGCAAGTTTACCAAATAATCCAGACTTATTTTATTAAGTCTGATTTATTTTGAGCCAAATTAACTAAGAATAAGTCAGACTGGCTGAACTGTTTTTGGTAAACGTGTTTTATGAAACAGCCATAAGCATAGTTCAATTTAATTGCACCTTTTCTAAAAGAACCACATACAGAACCTTCCATTGTTTTACTATCCAAAATCTATGCAGCAATATAGTACTAGGCTACATAATTGCACAATGCCAGCATTACTTGATCATATATTTATCATAGACTGCACATGTATTGAGCTCAAAATCAAGCTATTGAATCAAACAATTACCTACACTTCAAATATGGCAGGTGCATGATGTCATGTGACATCTGTATCCATGATCTTAGAGATTGGCTAGTTAGAATTATTTATTCCTAACTTCTGCCAATAGTACGCCATTATTTTGTTTCTGTGTTGACAGCCATCAATAGTAGTATATTATGACATTATATTTTATTGTTATACCAGTGACTTGTGTAAGGTTTTAAACAATGTGAAAGTGATGTTTGTTTTTAATGCTGTTTTCACGAATTCTCGTAATAACCGTAATTCCAACACGTGACATTTTACTCATGGATCTGCGACAGGGGGTTTCACACTGCATAACTTTCTTCCTAAGAATCGCCAATAACTTTGTCTTGGTATGCAAACTACATCTCACAATCAAACACGCGAGAAATGACATGGAAACAACACAATGTCAAGTGTGCAAAACCAGAGTTCTCAAGTGAGAACGTGGGAAAGACGTGATCTGAGAGAATCGCAGACGAGTCGCCGACACCTGTGAGATATTTGGCATGCTATATATCTGGACCTGTTGGCAACTCTAAATTATGTGTTTTTATGGAAACAATTTCAAAGGCAAAGCCCTCGCATGCTCCTAAATTTGGATTTTCAACCTGTAAACTCAGAGTGTTCTGAGTTACAACTTGGACCAGTGACAGATTTACCGCGTGACTGGGCTTTGATGTTGAAATTGTTGCCATAGAAACATAAATAATTTAGATTGAGAATGCCACGTATTACCATCTTGGAATTACATAATGACGTGAAGGCAGCTTTATATACAGTAGAGCAATCAGTCACATGACATGTATGTCCCTGACAGTCCAAATATAGTAATGTAAATTTAAGATCTATATTTTAATATTCAAAATTACTGACATTAGAGCAAGATTCTGATTTAGGGGTTATTTACATGATGCTGTTTGTTCCTAAAAATGTTTTATTTTCATTTCATTCATTTACACAACAACATTGTTTTGGGGGCTTGAAAATGCAAATTTTTGTAAACAGGTTTCTAAGTGCAAGTTTTTGGTAACATTATCATCTTTGTGTAAACTACGAAAACACATTTGTGAAAACTGTGTCATGCTCATGCAAATTAAATTTTCAGTAAAAAGGAATGTATATGAGGAGAGACGTGATGTTTCTTTACAAAGTGGCATCACCAGCTACTGGCATGATTAATTTAGCAATTTTAGCTGTTTTGCACAGATCTGTGTGAAAGTTACTATCTCTACATAAAACCTTTAAAAAATGCAAATTGAAAAAAAAAAAAAAAATTTTAGTCCACTTTTTTAGTACTAGACATTTAGTACATTATTATTTTCCCCATTATTAACCTACCCTTACTTTGCACTTGATGATTTTAACTTAATTTAATATATATATATATATACACACAATAAAACAACAACAAAATAAATATTAAAAAAAAAATAATAATGTATATATATAGTAACGTGCGGGTCAGGCAGAGAAGATCGCTGGAGATGTGGAAGAGCAATCAACACACTTTTAATCTTATACTTAAACAGAGTAGAGACAGAAGCACGCTTAAACAACAACATATATCACGGACAAACTGGAACTAAAAAGACATGGGATATATACACAAGAACTAAATGACTAAAGTGAGGGCAGCTGGGGAGACACAGGTGGAAAACAATCAACTAACACAACATAACACAAATGACAGGAAATCCAAAAAAGCACAAACAGGAACTAACACGTGAAAACGCAACGAAACTGAAACCAAGAACAGAAATAAATGTATAGTTTAGTTGCGTAACCACTGTTCCCTGAGACATTTCACTCGTACTGCGTCTGCTAAGACGCATGGAGAACACAGTACAATCCCGCCGTGCTATAAAGTCTGGAATCTGGAAGCCTGAGAGCAGACCTAGGGGAAACCCAAGGTCTCATATGTCACAAGCACCCTTGTCCAATCACTTGGAGGCTTATGAGCCTATACCCGCGGCATTAACGTGGCCAGGTAATAGAATATACAAGTGATGTAATAATAACTGAGCTGTCCCCTTTTGAGCGCAAGGCGGTCAATTAGAGAAAGAACCCTGATATATGATGATAACCCTCTTAAGCCGGGCCATATTTGGCTGGCTTTGAGTGTAATTACTGTGTTTGTAACCAGGCAGCGACTGATGTGGGATACAGCTAGCCATGGGCCGGTATGAGATTCTGACGGTATGATAACCTTGGACTAAAATATCACGGTTTCACGGTATCAGGGTATTGTAATTACTGCTTTACAATGTTATATTTAAATGTCTGAGTAAATAAACAACTATTTTTCCCAACTGAACACAGTATATGTTATTTTAGGAAACATATAGAACATATAGAAGGAAGTTTTCATATTTCTAATAACACTGTACTGTACTCAAACGCAAACATGGTGAAACCTGTGTTTTATAGGAATACAGACTAAATAACCTTCAAATATTATGTTGTGTCCATTTACAAGATTAAAGATAAAACATTTTGAAAACATCACTGTCTTATAGCTTTATACATAGGCCTACATCTATCTATCTATCTATCTATCTATCTATCTATCTATCTATCTATCTATATAAATATCTATATCAAATTTATATATGTATATGTATGTGTGTGTGTGTGTGTGTGTGTGTGTGTAATAACGAGTCTTTAAAAAGTCAATAAAGTATCTGAAAAATATCTACTTTGAATAATACATTAAATTACATTAAATAAAGACAAAATCAATGAAACAATAACTAACACATGGTCCAATGGCATGTCTCAAGTCAAGTGAATTAATCTTATAACTGGCATCCAATACTGACTTCCGGAAAAGGGGAATGACATTTGAGATTACAACTAAAACAGCAAGCCCCCCCCACAACTGACAAAAATAAAAGTGTTCGCGCGAGCAGGTGAGAGAAGATCCAGCGAGTGCTTAAATTGCGCGCAGCTGACATATCGTGCACGTGCGGCTTTGAAATAAGCTCGCGGCTCCCATTTCTTCGCGTGTAGATCTGTTTTCCTCTCGCATATGTGATTTACTGTGCGCACCAGCATCAGTGGTGCCCTCGCGTATTATTGGCATAGATTTATAAACGAGTATCACTAACTGTGGATCACGACGTGCACAATCACATACACGCACACGCCTGCCAACAGTAACCGGTGGGGGCGGGGCCGCATTGTTTTCGCTGCAGGTACGCACACACACACACAACCTAGTAGGGAGTCCTGCGCTTTCACTTTAACCACACAAAAAATGCACATATCGTAGGAACGATTTGTTTGCGGTTTTGAAACCGTGACTTTTTCAAACCGCGGTAAACCTTGAAACCGGTTATCATCCCATGCCTAATATATATATCAAAATGATAACAGCTTATTCCTTTTTGACTTTCCAAATTTCCAAAATGTGGCAGCAGATTTGAGTTTTACCTGTTCTCAGCTTTCTTAAGTAGGTCGTCCCACCTTTGCCCCAGGCATTCAATCTCCCTCGCAATCTTCTCCTTATCAAGAGTATCAGCTAAGTCAGTCACTTTCCGTCCCTCTGTCTTAATCAGCTCCACCGTAGCTCTCCGGTCATCCAGCAGTCTCTGCAGAAGCTAGACCGAGCCAGCAGAAACAATACACGTGTAATATTAAAAGACAGATTTCACATCACTGAACTAATCACTAAGATAAAGTCTAAGCTTTTTAACCATCATACCTTCTGCTCTTGTATCTGTGCTTTCACCACTTTGAATTCTGCTGATGGTGGCTTCTGATTGGCCACCAGCTCCTCTGTGTCCGTGAGCCAGCTGAGAAGAGACTCCAGTGCATCCTGGAACCTGCCACAGTGCAGCAGGGCTTCATGAAGCTGTGCGGATCGCTCTGCAACCTGAGGAGATCACAAACACAGCAGTTTTAAGGAAACTACCTTAAAACTACAGCTTGGCATTACTGATAATAAGATTTATTATCAATTTGTTAGTGTAGCATCTCACACCACACCGCTTTTTGTAATCAAGCTTGGGTATTGGAAACTCTACACTATTTTACAGACTATTCCTTAACTACTGAAAAGGTAATAACATCACTGTTTGGAAGTTACTCACCAACACTGGCAAACATTATGACTGTTATCAAAAAATTATGAGCATTCCAGAGGGCAGTGGGCAAAGAAATCAAATGATTCATACATGATATTACACCTCTTCAAATGAATTTAAACTGTTTTTGAAACTAGATGAAGGATGGGTCTTACTTTTTTGTTGAGGGTGTTCCATCTGGTGTTGACCTCGTCTAGATCCTGATCAAGTCTTTTGGTGCTGGTGCCTTTGGCTGCATTTTGAATCAGTGCTTGGCCCAGAGTGTTCAACTCCTGCAACTGGCTCTGCAGTGACTCAATGACGTCCTTTTGGAAAACCTGAACGTGATAAATACAGAAGAACACATAGGAAAAAAATGAAGATATTCAATCTTCACAATATCATTCTTTCGAAAGCTAAGAACTCTTCATTTACAATAATTACGACTCTCAGTTAACTCCCTGGGGAGTCAAATTCGTTTTTCTAGTTGATGCTTCTCTTAAAATTCATTAGCAGATAAAAACAATGTAACAAAAAAAAATCTTGTTAAAATCCAGTAAGAGGACCAAGTTACAAAATAAATGTTCAGATTTGGTGTAAATAGTTTAGCACACAGTAGCTGCTACTACAACCCTATTCAGGGGACCAACATCTAAAACATTTGCTAGAGGCCAGCTTTGATGGTCTCCTCAACAGCGTAACTAGATATATAACTATATATATATAGGCCAGCAGCCTTATAAGGTGAGGCTCTTTCACTGAAACGGGCACTATTTGCACTCTAACGCCAGTCAACTGGTTGTTGTGAGAAGCTGCTACTCGGCTACAGCCAGCTGTGCACAATCACAACATCTGAGTCACTGACCAGCAATCACGATAAACCTAATTCAGCTTTCTCCTAATCTGATAAAGGCCAAATGGCACTATCCAGCCTCCCAGGAAACACTAATCAAACAATCAACATTTGCCCGCTATTTTGGGTACCTGGGTGGAAGGCAAGGCCATCTGCGAGCATTCAGCTATTGATGTCAACAGACTCTCTATGTCTTCATCATCCACGTGTTTTGTTCCATTGGGGAAGCCTGCCTCTCTTTCAACTAACAACAAGAAATCCTCCAAATCTGCCATTTTGGAGTCCGTTACTCTTTGCTCGCATTCATAACACTTTTCGTCCTTGGTTACATGTTGTTCTAGATTCTGCCGGCAGCGTGAAAGAGTCTTTGGTTCTGTCACCACAACACTGAGGAGCTCGCAGTCATCCTGCGAACAAGTGTTTTCAAGAAGTTCAGCTGTGGGTAATTCCTCATAACCTGAGAATGTCGTGGAGTTATGCGTTTCGCTGCTTGACTCTCCCAGCGCACTGACATTTATTTCTGGACAATCGTTATTGGAAACAGCGTGCTGACCCACACTGAGGTCTGAGTTGTATGTAATGTTACGTTGTTGGCTTCCAAGCGTCGATGCGTCTGTGTAATACAGCGGAGTGGGTAACCTGTCTTTCATTGAGGAGAAGGGGAACTCTTCCTGACCGGAGCTGAGGGAACGCCCTGGCTTCAGATCTCCAGATACGTGCACCCCCTCAGTAGAAGAAAGGCTTCTTGTGCCAGGCCCGGGTCGCCTCTGGGCTCGTGCGTTTCGCTGTTCTCTCTCCACAGTGGGACTGCACAGACCTGAGTCGCCTTCTGAGGTAAGAGAGTTTGTCATACTGCTTCCTCTTCCCCCTCGACCCAACCCGTGTTGGCCCGTTCCGTCATTACACAGCGTTCCGCTGCAGCTGCCGTATTCGCTGAGGTTTGCGGGGGCGAATGTCCGCCAGGAACGACGGTGCTGAGCCGGCTCCCTTTTCTCGCCCGCTGGCTGGGGCTTACACAGCATGGTGTCTGCACCCCGGATAATATCCCCATTAAGCTTCAAGCCATCGAACACGACCCGCTCGTCCAAACGCACTGCCTCCCTGCTGCGGAGCTCAAAGGCACTGGAGGAGGCCAAGACGCCATTCCCACAGAGTGCGCTTATGTCCAGGGTCCGATGGCTATATGGTAAAGTGCCGACTAAGTGCCTTGAAGCCAGGCTGCCCTTAGAGCCGGAGTCGATTTGCTCATTCAGACGCACTGTGTCATAAATGGACCTCTGGGGAACGTAACAGTCATCGATGTTGAGGTCCTCCTCCTCTCCTTTGCCCACACAAGAAGGGTTCTGCCGCAGACAGTCTGGTCTACTCAGAGGTTTGCCCATTATGACAATCACTTACAAATGACTTACAACAATGAGGTAAAGCTTTTCAGTGCAACGATCCTTAACAAACATCAGAGAAACTTTTAAAAAGCTATAGAGGAGAATTTACTTTTGCAAATCACTAGGAAACACTTAATCCCAAGGAAGACGAAAGGAAATAATAAATACAGCCATTAAGTAAATCATAGATTTTTTTTTAAAGAATATACTATTTAAAACTTGAAATTACAATACAACAAAAATACTATACATTTTATAAAATTTATTTTATAGAGGTGGTAAAAATAAAGTCAATGGAATTATATATTTTTGTTGTTTCTAATATACATCACATTCACTTCTTCCTCTTATACATCCTTTTCCAAAATGACAATCCTGCTGGTTTGCATTTCTCCCCATTGTCACAACTTGTCATTGTTGCTTGTTTCCTTAGCTCTTTATAGCTCCATCAGGGACGTCATCCAGTGCAAAAAAAAATTGCTTGGGATTTTAGAATTTGCCAGTACAGTTATCCACACTGAGGTATCCTGTATGTGTAATGGTAGCATATCCTCAAATCTGGGCAAACAAAGCCATAAGCTCCAGGAGAAACAAAAAGCCGCTCCTGCTTCTCTTGCGGTCCAACCGGCAATGACAGACACCCTCCTGGCACAGGGCTCAAGGCCCCGCCCCCCTCACATTATTCAGGCAACATCTGCCACAGCTCCATTTGTGTGGTGGCCGGCTCATGCTGATTGGTAGACGCTTGACCCTCTTTTAATTCTCCCCTTCTGTCTCCTTGTCCCATTTGACTTAACTTCTTAGTGTGCTTCTGCTCTGACAGCAGCTCTCCTCCTCTTGTCAGGGGAGGGCAGAGAGAGAAAAAAGCAAAGCTACGAAAGCAAACGGCACCCTCTCAGATGACATCACACAAGGCAGAAATAGATATGCTTTCTGCTCTCTTGCCCTCTTCGTCCCTTGTTTCTCCTCCTCTCCGCCTGGTGTTTTGGAGCCAAGGAAGGGCCTGTAGTGTCTCACAATTACAGAAGAATGCTGAGGGAGGAACTGGATGGGGTAATGAAACACTGTAACCTGTGCCAAGTGCATGACAGGTCTTTTTTCATGGCAAGTGGACAAAGTGGGAGAAGCATGGATTGAAGGGTAGAATGAATAAAGAATGCAGTATGGTTTCTGGTAATTGTCAACTTTACTTGTCAGATAATCGTGGATACATTTTAATCCCCTTCAAAGTGAGCCTCACAGTATGTATGCTCATATTTGCTGGGTCCTACATAGGACTAAATATTTATTTATGTATTTTTTTTGTCATTGAGCACCAGCTCAGTACTACATGAAGTTTAGCAACAATAACCCAGTTAAACATTCAGCCTTTTAACCTCAGTCAAGTAAAAATTACATTTTAAGTCTGTTTTGTGTGTGTGTGTATATATATATATTGAAATTAAAGATATGTGCAGGATTTAAAGAGGGGTGTTCTGATATAATCCAGGCTGAGAATTAAGAAAGACAGAACATTTGTTTTTATAGTTCCAAGGTCCAAGTCTCTGATGTCTCTGAGACGTGTTTACTGCTGTTGACGCCACATAGACTTCTGATGAAGCAAATAAAAGGGATTTATCTTTCTATGACGCCATTTATTTGGATGAACTTGACCATTTGCTGTGGTTTATGTATAAAAATGAGCAGCATTTCTGTGCAATTCGTTGATAAATCCATTCTTATGTAAAAGGCAGCAATTTACGTAAGCATGACTTTACAAACAATTTACACAGACATCTGCGGCCCTTGGCGTTTTGACCAATCATTTGCACATGGCAAAAACTTGGAAGCCAGCTTTTTAAATGTGAACGAACAAATTATGTTGATGTTAAATGCATGAAACCATTCATTTAAAACCAGCCATGATGGGAAACAATGCCTGTCTGTGCACAGAAACAGGGCAGGGATGTTCCCCGTCCAAAAAAAAAAAACTCCTGTCAACAAAATCTCTTACCATTCACACGAACAATACCCACAGGCACTGAAACGCAGAACTATTATTTAGATGAGAACAAAGGTTTCGTTGAAAAAAAAAAATCTGGGAGTAAATTCCTCCGGCACTTGAGGGCTGAGATCCGTTGGGCCAAAAACGCTCTTTCTCTTTGTCAACGTCCCATGCAACACGATAGCAGTGAAATAACAACTTCATCATAATGCAACAATGTGCATAAGTTCTAGTGCTCTGCTGGTGGAGGGTGTCAGGTTCTCTCTCGGGCGTTTGTACAGTGAGTCAGGCTGATGAGTCAGCTCAACACTGGGGGCTCACAAAGACCCTTTTCCCATCATCACCTATGGAATTACAAATAGCTATGATTCAAGAACCAGCAATTCCCACAGGTTCACAGAAAAGTAGTGGAAAAGAACTCTCGTCAATCTCCTGCAAGTGTATACCTCACTGTCACAAAGACAAGGCATTGTGGGTTGATTTCCGACGTACAGCCTAAGCCTGTATATTAGGTTTACTTACAAATAAAATCACTGAATTGAGAAAAAAATAAATATAAAAAAAAGATAAGGATAAACAATTTCCCACACGTATATTCTTAAATAACAGAATCATAATTAAAGAAAGATCTCTGCCTGTCTTTGTGTTTTATGATCTGGGTTGTTTTCCTGAGTTTAATGGCCGTATCAGTGAGAACAATGCTGATTTTCCAGCAGCAGCTGATGTAGCAGTGATCATCCATCCAGACATTGAAAAGAACAAAAAGAATGGGGGGGGGCCCGAACAACAAGGGGCCACATGATCGTCCGAACAGCGGCAGCTGATGCTTTATCACAGCACATGGGTGTCCATGACTGATTCATATGCATGTCCGGATATAGGTTAAGCTTCCTTCAGCTTCAAGCATTTAAAGGCTTTCGGAATGATGTTTTATCCCACTTTAAGTCTTGACAATGGTTTTAACCAGGAATGATGATGTAAATCTCACATTGTTGTCTCCAGCAGGTTTTCTATCACCGTTGTATTAAAACTGCAACATTATCCATCCTAATATCTGCTTCAATTTCCTTTAGTAGGAATACGACTATAACAAGAACAGCGAAATCTGCTCCAGGTCTTTTGTTTATGATAAGAAACACTCTGCGTTGCTATAACAAAGAAAAAAAAGAACACTTTGTTCCAGTATTTTGGGGAATAAGCAGCATCTGAACAATCCAGAAATTCCAGCAGCAGCATACTTTTCCAGATGATGTACCACTTGAAATATTGAGTAAAAAGGTCCAAGAATCCTGACCGATCAAGACAAAGATAGACATTTTTGCTTTCTCCAAACAAAAAGCAATTCAGTGCTAAAACTGATATTGTTGTGCATTATAGACTGTCAACAGGTTTTTTTTCCTGTGGTAATTTGAAACGAACAATAAAGGCATCATCATGGATCAACTTAATAAGCTAAACAGATTTGTTAATAGGCTTTTTTTAATATTTTGCATTGAATTAGCTTGCGGCTAAAAATTAGAGAGCTTAAGAAGCCTATTGTTTGCAGCTGAATGGAGAGGCCTGCTCTCGCATAGCTACCAGGGCAAGGGCAAGGAGCAGAAGCCGGACCCCACTACCTTTCACTGGGCAGCTACGATACACGGCACCCCACTGGCCCCCAGCTGGCTCACATTCACAACAATTCCCCATCAGTTGACGCTCTTTTGTAAGCACCAGATGCTCATGGACATACTGAACTATCTAGAGAAGGGTCTAGCACGTGGCTAACAGATCAAACATAAATCATGAGCAAGATGCTCCTGTAAAACTTTTTTTTTCAATATACTTTTTTCATTTAATAACTTTTTTTGTAAAGTGTTTTACATTTAAAATTTGCCACTTGTGCATAAATGCATACATTATAAATTATATTAGAATGCAAAGCTTGCATTTTTTCTTGACCTTTAATGTGTGAGACTACTTTACATTAATTAAAGGTAGTTTTGCTATTTTTAGTTAAGCTATTTGAGGATTATGTCATCTGGGAATAACAGTTTTAGTAAGGCTATCCCATTACTTTATTCTAGATAGCGTGTTTTCACAGTTCTTACTCACAGTATATCACAGTCCTTTAAAATGTCAGGAAGGGTGAGTACGTAATGAATCTTAATTTTACCTTGAAGGTCTCTAGTTGTTGGTTAATGATTTCTGTTTCCAATCCAACAGATCCTTGGGACTCCTCTTGTTTTTCGGCACTGCTCAGTTTGTGGGTAAACTCTTCTGCTTTGCCGTAGAACTCCTCCAGATGACTCAGGGTCTCCTCAACCTGTTCTCTTCTAGCCGTGGCTCGGTCCATCAGCTTTCCACACTGCTTCCCCAGGGTTTCCAAGTCTCTCTTCAGACCCAGGAGATCTGGTGAGGCCTCGGACTCCAGCATCTTCTTGCAACTGTCTCTGCCGTTGGCCGTGTTGGTCATCAGATCCTGAAGTTTAGCAACAAAGTCTTTGATAGTGTTTTGCTGATCCTGTAAGGTGTCAAGATCCCTGCCTACAGGAGCCATGACATCTAACTCATCATCCAGGTCTGTGTAGTTCGCAAACATTTCACGAATGCTGTTCTGGAATTGTCCAATGCCCTGTAGTTTGTTCTCCAAGGTGGAGCAGGCATCCTCTACCTTTTTGGTAATTGACATGTGGTCTTTTTCTAAGCTGTCTGCCTGAAGAAGAAGATCTGTCACACCTTCAACCTCAGAGGCATCTGCCACAAGACTTTTTGCCATGTCTTTGAGATGCTCAATCTGGTTGTGGACACCGTCTAAGCTGTTTTGCTGAGCCTTCATGCTGGTCAAGTTCTTGTTGCTGTATGCCTGGACACCCAAAGCCGAGTGAGAATCAAGCTGTTTCCTGGCAGCCTCCAGCTGGCCTTTGGCTTCCTTCTGTAAGTCGCTAAACTCTTTTAGCTTCTGTGAGATATTTTCTAATGACTCTCTTTTTAGTGTTAAATCCTCTGTCAGCTTATCCACTTTTTTACCAATGTTTGCCTTCTCTTCCCTAACCGAATCGCCATCTGATGTGACTACCTCCAGGAGGCTGTCTGCAGCCGTGTTCATCATCACAACTTGTCCTCTGTGTTTGTCAACGTCTTTCTGGATGGCCTTTAACTGCAAGAGGGAGCCCTCGATCTCCACCGAGTCCACGCTGAGCTTCACGTTCTTCTCCCTGTCTTCACACTCTTGCAACCATGAGCTCAGTTTCTCAGAATGCTCCTTGTACTTCAGTGCCCTCTGCAAGGCCCCCTGAAGCTTTTCTGCTTGCTCAGCATTACTTTTCTTCAGATCGCCCCAGTTGGACCTCAGAGCAGAGAGCTGTCCCTGAAGGGCCACTTTTTCTGCCCCCTCTGTGCTGTGGAGGAGAGCTTCTCCCTCTTTAATGATGTTGTTATAAGGTTCTTCATGCCCACTAATGGCCTTCTGAACAGCACTGTTCTCCGTGAGACTCTGTTTTAACTTCTCTTCATTAGCAGAGATGGACTGTGGCTTGCACTGCTCCTGCAGAGTCTGATTCAGCCAGGCTTGGAAGTCCTTCGATGTCTGATGGAACTGTTGGGAGCTGGCGAAGGCTGAGTTGAGCTGCTCAATCCGCTTTCCTGTTGGACACAATAGAGAATATAAGAATGTTAGATAAGAAGTCTCAAAACTTGTCACAATTATCTAATACTGTGTCTGAGCAGGGCATAACAAGTCTCAAGCTCCAAGCTATTTTTCTGCTATGCCTGAAAGCAAATAGAACATGGCTCATGTTTGCTATAGAGCTAAGATATGTTCAATTTGTAGGGACACTAGTCACTTTGCAACACTTTGTCATGAGTGGCTTGTTATTGTTGGATATTATCTGACACTTGAGCCACTGATTTTTTTTCCCTTTTTTTTTTGCATTTCTGCACACTGATTTTGGGGGATCAGTTGAACTGAATTAATTTTGCTGAACTGTATTAAAGGGGTCATATGACGTTACTAAAAAGAACATTATTTTGTGTATTTGGTGTAATGCAATGGGTTTTATGCAGTTGAAGGTGCAAAAAACACATTATTTTCCACATACTGTGCATTATTGTTTCTTCTCTGAGCCCCGCCTCCTGAAACAGTTTGATTCATACAAAGCTCCTCTTCAGAAACCTACACTCCCGCAGGAATACCATGGGACCCTACGCATGAGTGCGGAACGGGTCAAGATCTGATGGGTGAATGCGGGTGCGGGCGGTAAGGTCCTCATGTTAGTGCGGCCTTTGCTAGAGAATATAATTATTTGTGGGACTCCAGCAAAATGGAATTATCTTAAAAAAAATTCTGTTATTTCTCTACTGCACAAAAGCAACAAGTTCGACAAAATAAAGTAAAAACCAATTACAGGCGCAAGTTCAGAATCGAATTCTCACGTGGTTATGACTATAGACCCACACCGAGGCACAGTGTCTGAAGAGCATGACACAGATAGAAGCTCGTTGTACTTGTTTTTTCTACATTGCTGAAAGAAAAAAAGGCTCACTCATGTTCTGAAGCAGTATAAGGCCAAATGCTTTTCTGTTTGACCACTTGAGAAATCAATGTTTATTATTATTTTGTTTCATTGCAAGCCTATTTCTAACTGTATTTCTATGTTCTGAAAAGCTCCTCGTTCGTGTCCATGTTCATCATTCGATTTAATTCAACTCAAATAAAACATATTTGTTTATTTTCCATTTCTTTTTTATTTATATTCAAAAGGGAGGCATGTGAAACAAATAAAAGAGTTGCGGGAAGAAGCGGTAAAAATAAAACTACTTATACGTATGTTTACCTGCAGGCTTTTCCAGGCGGGAGCGGGACAAAACTTGAACACTGCGGGTGGGAGCGGGAGAAAATAATATATATTTTTGCGGGAGCAGGACTGAAAAATCTGTCCCGTGCAGGTCTCTACTCCTCGTTCCAAAAAATTGAGATGTGCTCTGATTGGTCAGCTATATAGTGCACTGTGATTGGCCGAATACTGCAAGCGTTTGATAGAAATGTTACCCCCCTTACCATATTGTAATTCTGCATCCCTATGACACCAAAACACTAGGAATTTATTGTCTAGATCAGAGAAGCGACAAACAGCAAGCACTTCCCTTCACTGCTCAAAACTCACGTTTGAATAGTAAGTAGCAGGATCTTTTGATAAGAAAACGTAATTTACTGAAAGGTTGTGAGTCGTCAGCAACAGACTGTTCTTGCAGTTGTGCACAGCCAGCATAGACTGTTTCAGGTTCAGAAATCAGTCCTCCGTAAATGTGCTGAACACACTGCAATATTTGTGTTCTGGAACAGTGTGATTGACAACTGATGTCTAGTTGTGTCCTCTTTGTCCTAGAAGAACAAAGTAGTTTGACTTTCACAACGACACGCAGCGTCTCCAGAACATGGCGCCTGCAGCAACACTACAGCCAGAATAATAGCTCCGCCTGCTTTCTTTGCATAAATATTTGGGCTGTGTTTGAAAATAAACACACTCTGTGACGTAGAAAATTGGGGGCATGTTTAAATGCTATTTTAGGGGAGAGTGGACAAGTCATAAATTTATAAAGAATATTTCTTTGGTTTTGAAACTTTCATCTTTACAATTTTAGAGATCCTATCTATCCAGTAACAGCTTTTTCTTCAAAGACAAAGGAAAATTTTTAATCGCACCATATGACCCCTTTAAATTTAGATTGATACTTGAACACTCAGGTCAGAGAATGCATTTGACTTTATATAAAAAGGGGCATTCAGATTCTGAAGACATCTGCACAGCTTTCGGCAATGTGCAAATAGAAATATTCTGTGATGTTGCAGAAAGAATACAAGAGTATTTGAAGTAAACTACAATACCTGCTTTGTCCTCAAGTTGTCTAAATGGTTTAGTGATGCCCTCGAGCTGTTTTGTCAAGTCTGCTCTGAGATACTCTTCAGTCACCATAGCAGAGAGCTCAGAGCACACATTTTCTGCCTCCTTCAGCCTCTTCTTCTCCTCTCGTAGCTGAGCCAGGATAGCATTAGTGGCTTCAATTTGCTTCTTGACTTCATCAGGTTGGGTGCTGAGGGCCTGCTGGTTATTAAGTTCAGTCTCCAGGCAAGTGACACTTTTATTGAGGCTTTGCAAGAGCTCCTGGAATTGAGTGGTTTTACCGACAGCCTGTTCAATGAGAGCATGTCTCTGAGACAGCTGACCTGTCAGGGCCTGCCACTTCTGGGAAATAGATGCCAGCTGTTCTTTAACCTGCTCTACAGCAGGATCCTGCTGCTCTGAGACACTGGCGATTGCTGTGGCGGCCTCGGTTAACTTCTCATACTGAGGCTTGCGGCTGTCAAACTCCTTGAGGAGAATCTAATCCAAGAAACATATGACATTAAATAATAGGCATTAAGGGATTACTAATCTTCAGTAGCATTAGAAATAGCACAGTATGCCACTCTATCTTTGTAGTCTTTGTGTTTATGGCTTATAAATTGTAAGTGAAAATAACAGTATATAATAACAGTGATAAAATAACATTGCATTATATATATATATATATATATATATATATATATATATAAAAAAGAAAACTGAAGTGAACCACCTCATATAGCCTTTTCTTTATCATTTGTTTTAATGAAGAATGGTATAAATTCACATGTATGTTTATGTAATGCCAGTACCTGGACTTGCTGTTTTTGTGTTTTAAGCATGTTTGGGTCCACAGACAAAGGCCCCAGGACGCCCATCATCAACTCTTTCTCCTGCAGCCACTGTGAGAGCTGTGGTTGGGTCGTCTGGAAGAGCTCCAGCATGCGAGACGATTCCTCCAGGTGCTGTTTCCGGATCTCCATTGTGCCCTTGACCTCCTCCCATCCTGCATCTGTGTGTGGAGCATAACACACATCATTTTATCACTCCCAGCTTCACAGCATCGATTCAGAGCATGAGCTTTCACAGGAGCTTGACTATAGCTGACAGTTGGTGCAGAAGATAAGTGCGTGAATCTGCACCTGGCCATGCACACAGATGAGCAGATGAAAGTAGATGATTGGTTTTGGATGTGATGGATGCATACCTATCTGTGCCAGCATGTGCTTCCACTTTTCTGCCTCGGGTGAATCAGGGTGTTCCTTGATTAAGCAGAGCAGATTCTCCCTGAGCTGCTGGAGCTGCCCTTGCTTTTGTTTCATATCATCTTCAAAGACCTGGAAGACAGACATAATAATAATCAGCTATTTTAATGCTTATAGCTTAAAGAATCATCTTATGATGACATACTGTAAAGGTTTCCATCTACAATTTATGGCAAGGCTGTAACAGAATTTGTGCAGTTATTCTTGAGGAAAATCTAAAAATTATGTGGAATAGCTAGAAATATGGTAATGCATCCTGGCAACCACCTTCAAATAATCCACAGTAATGCATTTAAATTTACCTTCTGTTGCTCTATCTGTGATTTTACGGTATCTTTCCCAGATGGATGGTTACTTAATGATGCTGCTGTCTTCTTTGTGTCTTCCATCCACTGACGTAAAGACTCAGCCTGACCATGGACGCCTTGAACTCTCTTCAACAAAGTGCTGAGCTCAGAAGACCTGGCCTTCAGGAGCTCCCCCAGATGTTCATAATCATTGTTGATGCAGGACATGTTCTGCTGCACCAGCATCAATTCTAATGGCAAATAGAGTAAAGGCTTTTAGTTTTACACAAATAGGCACAATAGCATAAATTTAAACTCAACACAGTCACAGGAAAAAAAGCATCAGTAGTATGAACTATTTTGAACTTTTACCTTGATTTGTCAAATAGGAATGGCTGCCTGGACTAGAACCGTTACTGATGGCAGAACCTAAAGAGAGAGAGAGAATAAATACATTCCTTCTGTTTGCTTTTGCACTTTTAGATGGAATTAATGACTGATCATGTAGAACTGAGACATGTCAAATCTTAAAATATTCCTTGGCAATACCTGAGCTGTGATGTATCTTGGCTTTGGCTGGTGATGTCAAAACACTGATTAGGCTACATAGAGCAGATCCTTTGCTATTTATATCATGGACGGCAGGAGCTTTGGAGGTCCATTCGTCCAGTAAGCCCTGCAGACAACAGACCAGAAAATGTCATTTGAAAACTTTTAAATACATTTAGAGTTAAGAGATGTTTTGACCTTTTCATCATTTTTCATTGGCCTTTGGAACATGCAACACACATTCATATATATACGAACATGTGAAGTCTATGTCTGGCCAACAGAAATGGCTTTAATTTGATAGTATGTTTACATGGTGTCATTACAAAACCCATTGGTATTTGATAACTGCAATTTAGAGGCAAAAATGCCTTAAAAAGTAATGCATTATTTAAATGCATTGATTATTAACTGATTGCTAACTTATTAGCAAGCCCACAGCTTACCGAGCTGTTGGGTATTTAGCATGGAACTGCTAATAGACCCATGGGAAATATTGCCAGTCTATCTGCATACCAAGCATTCTACATTTGTCTCGCCTCTTTCTGTGAAGGACTATTGCCTGAATTACCCTGTTCACGTTTTTGGATTGCCCCTTGCTTTGACATTTTCATTGGACTGTCTTTTGGTGTTTTGATCTTTGCCTTCTGCTCGGTGTATTGGATTTGTTTGCTGTGGATTTTAATAAACGGACGGACGTGGATCCTCACTCAGCCTCTACCTCGTCACAATCTCACATCGTTACTCTGACACAATATATCAAAAGTTCATAATAGCTCACATGCCATTCCAAAAATCCCTTCCAGGACATGCGGTAAATGTGTAGACAAAAACTGACCAACAGATTTTGCCCCTAACTGAAGGATCTGCCGTTCACAGTGAGATCCTTGTCTTCTTCTAGCTATGTTCTGTTCATTTACATAATCGTTCTATCCCAAAATGTTTGTGGTCCCACAATAAGAGGTGAAAAGTGTAATCCATCACTCACATTGACTCTCTGCAGGTCTGTTCCCAGGCCCTGTTCACTGCAGTTGGGCCGAAGCACTGGCACTTGCTCTTTTGTCTCCTCCAGCCATTTCATTAACACCCCTGCGGCAGCTTTGAACTCCTGCAGCTGCTTCTGGCAAGACCAAACCTCCTCTTTTCTGCAGTACATAGGATACATATGCATTAAGAGTTTTATTAAAAAGTCTGACATCTGGCAAAAGCGTAACCAATATTTCTTGTAATTCTTTTCCATTACAGCACATGGTTTTAATTCTAGCGTCACTTTATCCAATTAAATAAATAACAGAGACACATATCAGAGCCAAGAGAAGTATATAAAAAATAATGGGACACACCAGAACGAGACAATGTCATGATTTGAGGCATATCCTGTGTTTTTATCCTAAGTACTCTTTTTTTGCTAAGTGCTGTTAATTAGTAATCACTTACGTATCAGCAATTGTCTTCTTCAAAGCATTAAAGCTGTCTGAGATGTTCTGTATCCTGCTCTGAAGAAGAGCTGCGCTTCCTTCTGGACCCAGCTTGCTGAGTTCCTCAGTCAGTTCCTGGAGCTTTTCCACGTCCTTTGCATGTTCAGCTAACTCTGCATTTGTGTCCTACAAATAAAGGTTTTATTACAGCGTCAGTATGTGGAACATAAACAGATAACTGAGCATAGACAGGTTGTCTAAAACTATAGATGTTTTGTTTTATTAGATTTTGACCTCAAAGCTAACAGATATGAACCAATAGCATGGAAGTCCAATCAAAGTATGTAGTTCACTGAGTGAGCAGCACACCTGGAGGAGCTGTGAGAGCTCAGTGACATTCCTTCCTGGCCCGTCTGTTTCAGAGACAGCCTGTGTGCTCTTCTGCACAAACTGCTGCACCTTCTCAGATGTCTTCTCAAACTGCTCCACCTTGTCTCGGAGCTGCTCCATCTGAGCTACCTTCTGCTTGTGGCGCTCAGAGGTATCAGTGAACCGCTGGGACAAGCCCTCCATCTTAGTCTGGAGCAGGGCCGCAGCGGCCGGCTCAGCGTTCTCCACAAACTTCTCCACCTTTGCTTTCATGGCCAAGATGCTGCTCTGCCTGCTGGACATGTCCTGCTCAAGAGCCTGAAATAAATGGGAATGTGTTTTTGTTTTTCTATTAATGTGGTTTGTAATTAAGTGAAGTCTGTAAGTTAAGCACCAAATGGAAGCATGTCTGGTCACCAATACTCTTCATAAAGTAAGTTCCACAGAAGAATGAAATGCAAACAGGTTTGGATCAAAATAAGGCTGTATTTTTTTCTTTCTCTCTCCCTGTAATTGTGCATTATAAAGTTTTGTCTGGTAAGTTTTGGCTATGTGGTTACATATATACTTTGTAATGTACATAGTATCTTTGGACGAGAGGTCAAAGGTCACATACTGCCTCTTTGCTAAGTGCATCTGCAATGGAGCTGGAGTCCAGCGACACTTTTGGGGTCTCCTTCACGCTCTCCTCCACCTTCTCCATCCAGGACATCATCTCATCCAGGCCGTCCTGCACACTCAGGGAGCGCGTCAGAGTCACCTGCAGCTTCTCATTGCGGTCACTCACTGATTTCGACAGGTTGTCATATCTCTCTGCGATGTCATCTATAAACAGAAATCTTTCCAAAATTATTTTATGAAAAGAATGATTGCAGTATTTTAGCCATATCTAGTCATGCATAACTGAAACTTCCATTTTTAAATATTTTCATATATGCTTTTACGTCACCCTGATTCAAATTCCTAGTGATCGTAAAATAGGCATTATTTTCTTTATTCAAAATGCCTTTTTTCTTGTAGAAGCCCTATGCTTCTGTTGTGAAATGTGAGCCAGGCGTGTTTTTGGCTCACCCACTGTCTCCTGAATCTCCTCAGGATTGGACAGCAGGTCTCCCTCTGCGCTGATCAAGGCATCAGTTGTTTTCCTCAGCGTCTCAACTGCAGCCTGACGGGACGTTGTTTGCCCTTGAAGATTCTGGAACAGACCAATGCTTATTGCACTCCACTAATAGGACTGCAGTCAATAGACTGATTATGTTAAAAGCACAACATCAATGGCGTGTGATCTAAATCCATCCCTATGGGCCATACGACACAGTGATATTAAAAAGTCGATTAGCATACGGATATATACACACAAGGTCAGAAGACAGTTGTACTTAGCAGTACTTCCTTAGAGAACTGTAACGCAGCATGAATATATTTTCTGTGTGTGTATTTGATCTCGCTGCTGCTCAGCCAAATCTGGTCTGAGTGCATTATGGGAGAAGTAATCTATTTAAGTGTGATTAGCATTGTCTGCTTCTGTATCCACTTCTGCACGCTGTAATACACCACAAGCAAATGAAATCCGAGCTACCGAGCTTATTTGTGTTGTGGCATGTTTTAAGGGCTTTAAAAACACTGAACAAAAGATGAAACGACTGCTGATCTCTGTATGACTAGAACGTAATGACATCTTGAACTCTTGTTGGCCCTCAGCAGTGAGTTTATGCTGTCATGAGTTTCAGGTGGATGCAGTAGCATTGCTATTAGACATATATAGTTACATAATATTCAAATTCCAAAAACGTAATTGCTTAAATGACAGTGAGAATGACCTATACCATGATGTAGATTATTCACCAGGAAATAAAGCACACAGATATCTGCTGTTTGGACATATACATTCACAATATAATCATAGTAAATGTGTCATCATTCTGTGGAGTGAATACACTGATATAACGCTCTTGCCTTGGTCTCCTCCAGCTGTCTCTGTAGGGTTTGTGGATCTCCAGCAATGGGCTCTGACTGCTGCCTTCTGGACTCTTCCTCAGAGACATTCAGCCACTTCACCAGAGCACCACTGGCATCTTCATACTTCTTGTACTTGTCCACCACATCTTTCAGGTTGTTTCCAAGCTGATTGCACTGAAATGCATCAGAAGTATGATTTTTTTTGTGTATGAGTTAAAAGAATAATTATTTATATAAAAGGCTGAAGGGTTTAATAATGTCATAACAGTCTGATAAATATTGCTTGAATGTTTGCAGAATTTAGAGGCAAATGCTGCCATCTGTTGGTTTTAATCAAAAAGTGCTTCCCGTCCAGCAAAATGATTCCAAACACTTCAGACAAATTCTCACTATTAACTACAGTAGGTGCTTATTAGCATGCCTATTCTCAGCATATTGCCTGTTTATTAGTACTCATAAACCACATATTCTACATCACTAACCTTACCCAAAACCTATTAATGAGCACCGAATTAGGAGTTTATTGAGGCAAAAGTCATAGTTAATTGTTTATTAATGCCACAATTTTGACTGAAAATTAAATTACCAAGAAGACCAAGAAAGAGCAGAAATACCTGCGTATGCAAGGCTTTGTAGTGACCGGCGGCAGAGTCCAGCCTTTCTTTCACTGCAGCACAAGTCCCAGACATATCAACCATCGGCAGGCCTTCTGATTCACTGCGATCGCAGGCCTTCGCTGCATCCAGCACTTTCTGACCGGAGATGGTTATGAAGCGCAGGTCTCCTTTATGAGAAATGACGTCTTCAGAGAAACTCTTCTGCCTCTGTAGATTGTTACTCAGAGTGTCCAGACCGGCGACGGGCACCCCAAGCTCCTCCATCTGCCCGTCGGCCTGCTGAAGCCACGTCTCAAACTCCTCACAGTCCCCCTTGAACTTCTGAAGCTCCTCCTGGACGGTCTGGACCTGCTTCATCTGCTGCTCGGCCTGCGTGAGAGAGGCCTCGTAGCGACCCTTCAGCTCTTTAATGTCCCTCTGTAACTTGTCTTTTTCAGCCGGCGACAGGACCTGAGCCTGTTTGTCGAGTAAGGCCTGTGCCGACTGTGTGGCGATGATCAAATCCTGCTGCTGGGACAAGATCTCCTGGTGGTGGGCCTGTGAATCCAGAATCAGTCAAAACATGTTAATGCCAAATCTAATACATTTTATTCAGTGTTGTTGAATTGTTTTCCCCTTTTTAACAAGTCACCATTTAATCAAATATTCTGGACCTACAGATTATGTATGCGCCGATATAAATAAATGATCTTATGGTGAATTTTCTTGTCAGTGTGATATCAATCATGATATTTACAGCTAGTGATGACTGAAAGTTCTTCAATCTTCTATGGTTCTGCATGGTACAAACCCCAAAAAACTGAAACAAGTTAGCCCGAAATATTGAAGGAAATTCAAGATCAACAAAATCACTCCAAATAAAAGAAGTGTTGCGAAATTATGTTCAAATGACTAAATTCCCATCTAGTGCAGAAAATTACATGAGATCATTGTCTTATGCCTGGTTTCCATTCCTTTGTGTAATAGTGCACAAGAAGGATACCAGGGTAACTTCTCAGCAAATGAAGGCCTTTCTCACTTTGGCTAATGTTCATATTCATGAGTTCACCGTCAAAAAGAAAACCACAGAACAACCATGGTGTCATGGCAGAGTGGCATGTGCTCTGAGGACCATTGCTGCTCATCTGAAGTTTGCTAAAGATTATCTGAACAAGCCAGAGAGCTTGTTTTGTGGTACCAAAAATATAACCTTTTGGTTTAAATGAGAAGTGCTTTGTTTGGAAAAAGTAAAGCATTGCATTCCAGTTTAAGAAACGTATCCCCTTCACTGATCTGTGAAACATGGTGTTTGCAGTACCATGATATGAGCCTGTTTTGCTGTATCTGGGCCAGGCTTGCCATTATTGATAGAATAATGAACAATGCAATAGAACAATTCTGAATTATACCAGCAAGTTCCAATGGAAAATATCAGGACATCTGTCCATGAACCTAATCTCAAAAGTAAGTGGACTATGCAGCAAGAAAACAACCCCAAGTCGTTCTAAAAAAGCATGGTAAAAGTTCATGTTTCATGTTGAAGTCTAGACCTTAACCCAATTAAAACTGTTTTTTTGGGTTATTATTTGTCATACACTGTAATTCTGTAGGGTTCACAAACTTTCGAGCACCGTTGTATACTCAAGTACTTACTTGAACCTCTTTTAATTGCTGGTCCAGATCCAGGGCTTTACCGTCTTGTTTTTCCCCAGCATGTAGACGTGTGTTATCTGTAGTATCTAATGCATTTCCATTAGGATCATCTTCCTCTCCTAGTATTCCCTTCATTGGCGTGTACTCAGGCATGTTTCCATTTTGTTTAACTATCTTGTCCTTTTGTATTCCACCCATTTCTTTCTCTTTCCCAATGTTTGAGATCCAGCCTAGAAGACCCTCAATTTTATTTTTGCTCTCTTCAAGTTGTTCAACAGCTACCTCCTGTAAAGAGAAAGAAAAATAATCAAGGAAAGTATACAAACATACGTAGAGCCAGCACAAGCTAAATTCAGTCTTTTGAAAACTTCTGGTTGAATAGTATTTTCCCCCACTAACATTCTCAGTCTCCTGCTTGATAGCACTGGTCAAAACCTTCTCTAGATCCTTCCTTGACTCTTCTGCCTTCTGGTTAAGCATATTCGCTTTGCTCTTCAATTCCTCCAGTTTGTTCTCAAGAGCTGATATCTGCTCCGGAGTGAGTTTACTGCGATTCTCTTCCAGAAACTTCTTTGTGCTACTGATGACTTCATTGAGCGCACTAGCATTAGCCTGGAGGTCTTTCTGTAGAGCCTGAGAGACCAACATAGACACACAAACACAACAGGCCATGTGTTACAGTGAGTTAACCACAGGTAATTATCACCTGTTGCTAACCATTGCCATCGCATTGCTAGGCACTCGTGATGGTGTTTGTACGGTTGTCTGGGTGGGTGTATTGCTGAGGCAGTGTTAGGTTGATTTGTCTGGTTGCATGGCTAAGCATTTACTGAGTCTTGCTGGATTGTTGTGGTTGAGTGTTGGTAGGATGTTTAAAAAAAATGGTGCCGGGTCATGTAAATTTAACAGCACACCTTAAATCATTATTTAACACAAATGGAAATATTTTGGGTTGTCAGTGTGCAGAAGACAGGTAGAGATCCTTAACATAGATCACCAATAACTTTACAAATGTATGTATTATATGTACAAGCATGATAGAAAATGCTAACAGGTTGTACCTGCTGCTCTTGTTGGTACTGCTGGAGGTCTCCCACAGTCTTAGCACTGGCAGCCTGCTGCTGGTGTCCAATGAGGCGGTTCTCCGTCTGCGTCAGATCGTCAAACAGCTCCTGCAGCTTTTCTGAAAACTCCCTCTGCTTCTCCACAGCAGCCTACCACATAAATACTTGGTTAAAAAAATACTAAAACCTTTTTCACAGAGCTGAAACACAGCAGCACAACAAATACTGAGCCTTCAACCATAAGTAGTGACTGAGTACGCTGTAAACATGCCAGCCATTCAAAGAGTTTTCGGCAATGGTAAAGAAAGGTGGGTTAGTTCTGCCTTTACTGCTGGAAAGCATATCCACATAGAATAAAACGTTGATCCTTTGGTAGTAAAATTGGTTCAGGCAGCCTGAAAAAGGCAAACATGATCAGAAGAAGGTAAGTTGGTGGCAGTGATCAAGCCATGGCTTATCTGTGTTGTAAATAGAAAAAAGATGCCATGTGATTAAACTCAGAGCACAGCAATAAACTTCACACACACACACACACAAACACACACACAATACGTTCATGAGCAGTCAATTTAGTCCTAACAAACATTATAAATTATTCTAAAACTCTTTTAAAGACCCCAAAAAGTAAAACATTTTATTTGTTTAAGCTCTGAGGCTGAAATTTACAAAAGATAAATTAAAAAAAGCGATAACGCATGGGCATATCCACATTTTACAATAGCAAGTAGCAAATGAAGTGGTCTCACTTTATATTAGGTGGCCTTAACCACTATGTACTTTAACTGAAATGAATAATTTAATACAAGGAACTTAAGGCGTACATATATGTTTTTACATTGTACTTATATTTTTGAAAATACCGGAATGTAAAAACATCTGTAACTAATTTCTGTAATTGCATTTATAGTTACACTGATGACCCATCTCTTACACTTTAACACACCTTTAAACCTACCCACACCACCCATATCCCACCTTCAATGGTGCCTGCAGGTGTACGGCTGCACACACTGTGCATACCATGAGAGCTCAGACTGACCTGAGATTAGCCCCGCAAACATTTCAGCAGTAAATTATGGGTCCATATATCCTGTATTTCTGTCAACTGCCCTTCATTAGGATTTTGCATGCCATAGTCAATAATAATACACCAAATAGAAACTGAAATTGTGCTATGTGCACTTTCATGAGATTTAAACTATAACAATTAATTTGTTCAGTAAATTTTGATCTGAAGTAGTAATTAAAAGCTTTCTATAGATATATTTATTTTTATCTATGAGTCAATTAGCTGAGTTTCAGTTCACGACTGCAGAAACCGTATCCTCTGCTTTCCTAGTTATTTTATAAAAGCACAATGTTTAGCTGATTGTGTGAATATACACAAATGAAAGTAGATCATTTAAAGTTCCAAATAAAAAAAATGTGTGTGATCCCGCTGGCGCATACAGAGTGTGCTTCAGCTTCTGCTGGATGTGCATCTTACATCTTTGTGATATGCTTGAACTGTTTTATATTTAAAAATTTCATTTTAAGGAAGTCATGATGATTTGAGATGGCTAATTTATTTAAACATTTGGTATGATCAACTCGCTGCCGCTGGCTGGAAAAAGAAAAAAATCTGACAAGTGCATACTCTTGAAAGAAATCCTGCAGGCTCCCCTGCCCACCTCAAAAGAGTTTTGTAATACAATATGAACACAGGAAGTACATTGTATTTATTTTTGGTGTACATAGTAGTTAAGGCCACCTTATATAAAGTGGGACCAATGAAGTTAATGACTTAAACACAGCGTTATTGTCTGTTATTAATCAAGATTAGCAAATAATTCAATACGTTCAGCACCAGTTTCTTGTTTCAAAAGTAAGTATGTCAATGCATCAAAGGAAACTGCATACAAGCCACTTCCTGGGGTCTTTTGAGTCCTCTTTAAGAGCACTGAGTTTTCTAGTTCTTCATATCAAAATATACCACACATCAAACCAACCACCTATGCGATTCATTTTCATGTAAAGGTCAATGGTCAGTATGATCTCTTTAATCTCTCTCAGACCTGCTGCTGAGTCTCATCCTCACGGATCTCCAACTCATCCTCCAGAGTTTGTCTCTGAGTGAAGACTCTGTCCATAAGCTCTTTGAAGGATCTCTGGGTAGTACTGAGAGCCCTTAGAAGGTGTCTGCTGTGAGTGGGACTCAGGAACTGCGCATGCTCAGAAATAAAGTTTTGGATATCAAAAGCAGCATCTTCCAGGAGCTGTCGAGTTCCTGATAAGTCTTTCTCTATGTCCTGAATCACAAACAATGAAAAACACTAAGCAAAATAGCTGAACAGATTTCATTTGATATTAGAGATATTAGCTTGTGTTTCATGCAACTTTCTCATTAAGTCAACTTACCTTATTTTGCTGAATTTTGCTCTTAATTATTCCTATGTTGTCAGCTTCCTTGATATCAAGCTTAGATGCCATCTCAGAATTATCTTGCATACAAGCTGATACCTTCTCAAGGGAGCATAGCAAATCCTGATACAAGGTTTCCAAATTGATCTGTAATCCATATTTGAACAAGTGTAAGAATCTAATATTCATCATTAGTTTTTCACTCTTGCATACTTTTAAGTCTTTACTAACCTTCACTTTCTCAATGGCTAGCAGAATAGCATTATTTCGCTCAGTTGACAAGTGGCAAACATCTGTGAAAGCATTCTGTAAATCTACATAGACTGTGGCCAAATCTTGGTGGATATGCGTGGGAACAAGTTCATCAGCCGAATTCAGAAGCAGCTCTGCTACACTCAAATCTGCTGTAAGCAAGTCAGGGAGAGCTGCAATCTGTGCTTCCAGACACTAGAACGAGTGTGGGAGTAGGTGGGGAACAAAACGAAGGAATTGTGAAAAAGAGCGACAGAATAAAAGGAACAAGCAGCACAGATAACCATGCAAAAAGAAGGCACAGGCAAACGACCGGGTTATGTAAGGTCTGTGAGTCAAGGAAATTTCTGTGAAGTTAAGAGAGGTTCTATATTTTAGGGACAAACCTGAACTTCCTCTAACTGACAATGCAACCCCTCAATATCTTCTGCTAATGGACCCTTGGTCTGCAAGTCACTTCTTATATCTTCAAGAGTATCACAATGATCCTGAAGGCTCCCAACACATTCCAAGTAATTCTGAGTGGAATATCTCTGCAAGGAGTACACAGTTATACTTAAACCTTCATTCAAAACCTGCATCTGGATGACGCAGAGCTGATAATGCTTGTCAAATCAGCATCTAACTCACTTTAGAGTTGTGTTAGTACTCACTCTAGGTTTGACTCTGTCTGTTTGCTGTATATATGGATCCTCTGCCATGGAGACCAGGTGGTAAGAGTCAGCTGGCTGGAAGACATCATCTGCAGCAGCATCATTTGTGGTTGGAATAGCTTCCATGCTTTCTTCTCTAAGGACAGTGTCTCCCAAAGGGCTGCTTGGCTTTCCATCCACTTCCTCAAGCTTTCCTTTATCTCTGTTTATGGAGATCCCCTGAACCATCTCCAGCAGATCAGTTTGATGCTTTGGTTCATCATTACTCTCATCAGATGGCCATTTCCGAGCCTTGCTTGGATCTTCATGTTTTTTTAAATCCAAGAGGATATCAGGATCCCCACTTCTCTCATTTGAGTTGGAATGATCGGTTGGTAAGATTCCAGAGTGGTGCTGAATAATTTCCATAATGCTATCGATGGCATTAGTCTCATCCATACTTGGTCTATCCATCTTCATTTGGATTACCTCGTTTAAAAAAGACTTTAAATCACTGTCTCCCACTGGTTTTGGGAAACTTTCATCTTTGCCCATTGCCACGTGAGGTAAATGAATATTGTCATGGCGTACACCTTCACCATCCACTGTATCTTCAGTTTGACACTGGTTGAAGATTTCCCCGCTTAGTTCGATATTCTGATCAAGCATGACTGAAGGACTTGGACTTTGGGGGGAAGACTGCAAATCATTGAATTCTGTGCTTATATCCTGTAAACAATGACCCGAGGATGACTCTTGCGTTTCTACCAAGACTTTTACTTGTGTATTATCACTTGTAAAGTCTGATTCAGATGCATCTTGTGTAGTGGACTTTGGAACTACATGATTCCAAAATATTCCTTGCTCACCTGGGTGCTGTATGCTATGGTTACCTCCACTTAAATCACCTTGACTAGAATTAGTAACAATTTCAAGTGGTAACTGCTCAGAATTTACTGTTGACTCAACTAAATCCATCACACTGAGCTGACATGCATCCTCAGATCCTTTGAAACCTACAGAGTTTTCAATGTCATCATTCTGTTCTACCTTACAGTCAATACTGCTTTCTGCACAGACCACACTGGGCTCAGCTTCTGTTTGTGGTGCATTTATGAACATGTCTGTCATGTCCTCATATTTAACCATTTCCTTTACTCTGTTTTCAGAACTAAACAAAATTACACCTGAATCCTCAACAGAATGCTCTTGATCGAGGTTTTCGCTTACATTATAGGAGTATTTAGCTTTATATGATGCATGGGTCTGAGATGACACCTCCTCTTTCTCCTTCAGCAAATTCTGAGCTAATGTGTGATGATCATCGGTACTTAAATTGACCTCTGCTATAGTAGTTGTGCAACATAAAGATGAGTTTGACTGTGGTTCAACAAGTCTTCTATCTTGTGCCACATCTTCTACCATTGGTAGTGAAGTGCTTAAGCCATCAGAAGGCCTTTTGTCAAAACATGCATTTGTTTTAAACTCCACATTGGAAACGTTGAAGTCCAGTTCAGGATTAAGTACACTTTCTGATTTTCTGTCTTCAGAGCAAATATCACTGTGCGATGAACATGATATCCCAGAGTCACTCTGTACAGGGCTAACAACCTGACTCGCCATTGTCTCAAGATATGCCACCTGCCTGACACATGGTGAAGGACTTACAGTCTTACAAGAATCATCAACAACAAAAGCGTCCATGATGTTATGTGTTCTTTCTGTCTCATTTACTTTCAAAGTGAACCCTTTTTCTCTTTCGTCTGTAGCGTCTATATCATTTTTGTAAGCTATAATCTTGAAACTAGCACATTGTTTATCACAAGCCTCCCCTATTCCATTAGTCTCAGAAACTTTATCAATCATTTTGGCTTTTGTAGAAATACTTTTAGATGGTGAGTCGATAATGTTGGGTAACAGAGAACCCTGAGTACTGCTCACACATTCTATGTCTGTAGATACCTGCGTGGCTTCATCTGATCTCAAGCTTATCTGGCCTCTTTTTGCTACGTCTGGCACCCCAATGTCTTCCCTTTTATCCTTTTGGGAATGTAGCATCTCCTCAGCCTCTTCATCATCCAACATCTCAGACTCATTTACAGTGAGCACACACTTTCCCTCTGGATCAGTGATGGCCTTCCTGATTGCCTCTGAAGAGAGAACACTTCTACTGAGATCATCAGTAATCAGACCTGACTCTAAAGCATCATAAACGCTAATGGTTTTCCCAGCTACTGCATCATAGAAACCACCCGGAAGGTTCTGCTTTTCCATAATCTGTAGGGCCACCTTACTTGAGATGTAGCCTTTACTGACAGAAACGTTCAGAACAGACAATGCAGCACTGTCATTTTCTTTCAAACCATCCTCTCGAAGCTGCAGTGCAAGTACTTCCAAGACAGTCTCTTCATCAATAAGGCCTTTACCGAGAGCAGCTTCAAGGTCATATTGTTTTCCAGAGTTGACATCTAAAATCCCACTTTCCTCTAATTGTGTCCTAAGAAGATGGATGGCATAATCTCTCTCATGTTTGTCATCACACACAACCTCTGTTTGTGGAAATTCAGAGGGCATGTCTGTATAACTAGTTGTTTCACTGGACAATAGTGTGGGGTCCTTTGAATGTTTTTCTTTGTCTTTATTGGCATCATGACATTCGCGATTCACTTCCCTCAAGCACAAACTTGTTGTTTGTGATAACTGCATTGCTATGTCACTTATGTCTGATTGGCACTTGTCTTTAGGGAGATTGTAAGTTTCAATTACAGTCAAATTTTCAATATCCAGAGGGAAAATCTCAAATGTACGATTAGTTTCTATGGTATTTACAGATTCAGAGGGTAGAGTAGGTTTCAGGCAATTTTGTAATGCTGTAGAATTCATTACTTCATGCTCCTCTTCTTCTGTTGTTTGTGTTAACTGCATTGCTTTCGACGGTTGAGGGCACACTACGTCACTTGTTTCTGCTTGGTACTTGGGTGTTTTTGAACATGCAGAATCCTTAGACAGTTTGTTAGTTTCAATTACAGGCATATGTGTAACACTATCTAGAAAAATATCACATTTGTGATCAGTTTCTATGGTATTTACAACAGATCCAGAGGGTAGAGTAGATTTTAAGCAATTTTGTAATGCTGTAGAATTCATCACTTCAAGCTCCTCTTCTGTTGTTCGTGTTAACTGCATTGCTTTCGACTGTTGAGGGCACGCTACGTCACTTGTTTCTGCTTGGTACTTGGTTTCAATTACAGTCACATGTTTAACACTGTCTAGGAAAATATCACATTCACGATCAGTTTCTTTGGTATTTACAACAGATTCAGAGGGTAGAGTAGGCTTTAGCCAGTTTTGTAATGCTGTAGAATTCTTTACTTCATGCTCCTTTTCTGTTGTTTCTAGTACATGCATTGCTTTTGACTGTTGAGGGCACGCTAAGTCACTTGTTTTTGCTTTGCACTTGGCTGTTTTTGAACATTTAGCATCCTTAGACAGTTTGTTAGATTCAATTACAGTCATATGTTTAATACTGCCAAGGAAAATATCACATTTGCAATCATTTTCTATGGTATTTACAATAGATTTAGAGGGTGGAGTAGGTTTTAGGCAATTTTGCAATGCTGTAGAATTCACCACTTCCTTCTGTTCTTCTGTTGTGCTTTCACATATTTGCAATTCTCCCAAAGCACTATAATCAGCATTCAGGCAAGCGTTGTCATTGTCAGAAACGTTGTTATTCAGTTGAGACTCTTCTGAAACATTCATATGAACTCCGCTAGTCTCATCTACATGTTCTGATGCTGATGTTTCAAAGAGTAATCTAGCCATTTTATTTAACTGCCAATCAAAGATCAACAGCCTTTGGCCTGACTTTGGATCCATATAGCTATTCATCATGATGTAGGAAATAAATAACTGCCTGGCCTCAGAGAGAGATGGTGCATTTGTTCTGTTTTCATCACTGATTTCTTTACCGGCTGAACAAGATCCATCGATTTGAAGCTCCTTCATTACCAACCAGGATGAAAACCTGTTATTCAGTTCATCTACATCAGGGAAAACATCTGGGATTTCTATTGTCTTCAACAACTCTTTTGTAAATGTCTCAATTAAGCTATTCTCCACCGCAGAGTCAATGTTAACTACCTCAGAGGTTTCAGGTACGTATAAGGCTGTTATTTTGTGGCGGTTGCACAGCAGCTCAGACGCCAGTTTGTCTGTGATTACGTTTTGCTGAAGAGAGTTGGACAAAGAGAGAATTTCACCAGCGTTAGGCCAAAGAAGACCCATGAAGGCCTTCTGTCTCTCCAGAACCAACAATGCACTGCTGGAGCTTATTAAATCACACTGGACCGCCTCATCAATGGTAAGTCTTGACCTGTTGCAAGGATTGACAATGCCACCATTTTGGGCTTGATAGCTCAGTATTTCGCTCGCAGTGTCTTGATCGATCAGACCCTCGGATAAGGCCTCCTCAACAGTCAGCTTTCTGCCAGTTTCGGGGTCAACTATGCCTCCTGCAAACAACTGGGTGCTCAGCAATCGAAACATGGTCTCTCTATCAATGATGCCCTCATGCATGGCTTTAATAATGCTAATCTCTCTCCCAGATGTCAGGGATATATTTCCATCTTTTCCACGTTTCACTGGAAGCAAGAGAAGTCCTGTCAGCTTGTGCACAACGCTTCTCTGTATAAGCTGACTAAGGGTTACTTTTTCTGCAGTGTTGGGGTCAATCAAGTTCTTCCAAGTATCCTTCCTTTCCAATATCTTCATAAAGAGTGGCTCGGGTATCAGGCCAAGATGAAAAGCCCTTTCCAGGTGTAGAATATCACCAGTGTATGTTGGTCTTAACCCTCCAGTTGCAAGCTGGATTTCAATTATCTTTATAGCAGTTTGCTTAGATATAGCCCCATTTTGTAGGGCTGATATAACCGGCAAGGGTTCCAAAGCAAATTGGAGATTCTGAAGACATTTATTAGCTTGATTCAATTCTTGCAGTTGTTTGCACATCGCATCATCCACAAGTTTGTTCTCGAATGCTTCTTCCAGGTCCATATACAAGTGCTGCTCAGGCCAAATGAGTCCAGTGGATATAAGCTGGGCCTCTAGAAGACAGAGTCCTGTGTTCTGGTCAATGAGGCCATTGTTCACGGAGCAACACACAGACATGACAGCTCCACTTTCAACATCCAGAATCCCTTGGATGACCTGCAGCGCCTAGAAAGAGATTAAAGAAATCAGGATGTTTCTAAATGTATGTTCAAACATGATTACCAGATACATTTTAATTGCAATATTGGTTATAAAATTTATTGAACATACTCACCCAGTCCATGGATTGTACTAGCTTGTGTGCAACAGTGCAAGTCATCAGCAAGAGAAATGGCACACAATAAAAGCATACATGCATCTGTGGACAGAACTCTTAGTGTTTTGTAGAACAACACAGTTAGAGAAAATACGCAGAGCATTATGTTATTATGAGCAGTGTGCTGAACCTCATGTAGACAAAAAGAAAACATCCTCAGGGTTTGCTGTGAAGAAATATTGAGAGTGGCTGGCATGCAATGTATGTTTACAGCGTACTCAGTTGAAGTTTTCAATTACACCCAAAGTCTTTTTTCATTTTCGCAATGGTGTGATTAAAGGGTTAAAGTGGATGGAAACTATCTTACCATGCTGTATATTTTAAGCTCTCAAAACAAAGGTTAGTCGTGCTGTTGGAGAAAGTGTTTACACTTCACACACAATAACCACCATATACAGTATAACCAGCATTGGGCTGGCAGTGACAGAAAATCTTTATCTCACCTGATCAGCTGAGGAAGCTGCATCTGTACATTGTTCGGAGAGCTCACTGTAGGCCTGCTGAAGAGATTTCAGCTGTTCTTTTGCTTCTTGCTTTTCTTCTTCAGTCATTCTAGTGAAAGAAAACACTTACAATCAATTCACAAGACATGAAATCGCAATAAAAAATGCTATTTTATTCTCAGTGAATGCTTTCCCTTATGTTGACATACAACATACTTGTCACTGTGTTTGCTCAGCATCAGCTGGGTAGTTCTCAATGCTTCTCCAATTTGTTCCTTCTTTGTCACCATCTCCTCCAGTGACATCTATAATAGAACATAGGAAGTCAATAAAGCTTTACAAGCACAGTGTTTAGTAAAACACAGTAAGGTTGAGATGAGGTTGAGAACTGCACTTTGAAAACCACTTCATTCAACATCCCCCGGTTTCACAGATAAGGCTTTAGCCAAACACCAGACTAAAATCTACGTCTGAGCTGTTTCAACTGAAATAAATTTGCTCTAGCTGATCTTAAAACACATACAGTATGTTCCTTTATTTTGTCTCAAAATTCACATCAGCAATGTTTTGTCTAAGGCATGTTTAGAAAAATGTATATGTCTTAAATGTAAAAAAACAGACTTATATTCTGTAGTGTCAGTTGGATGCTAAAGCCTATACCAGCATCATAGGCCACAGGTGGGGGAAAATGAGGAAATATGGCCACTCCATCTGTTCATAAACAGACAATTTAGTGTCTCCAATTCTCTAATTTTGCATGCCTTTGTATTGTAGGAGAAACCAGAGCATGATGTTAAAATAAAAACTCCAAACAGAAAGGCCTCCAGAATCAGCTGGGACTTGAACAATAAATCTTCCTGCTGTGAGGTGACAGTGCTACCCACTTAACCACACGGATATTCACTAAGTAATTAGTTATAGATAACTTATCAAGTTTGTGAACGTGTGAAGTGCCTTGTACAAAAGTTACTGTCCCACTGAAGCAAAAAAAGAAAAGCTCTTAGGAACACAAATGCTAGATGACATGATCATCAGGTTCCACATACACCACATGGAGCTTGTGATATTAAATTAAAAGGGGGGGGGGGGGGGGTACACTTACTGCAGATTCTGAAATTCATGTCATTTTTTTTGCTATACTTCACAATCAAATTGCTAGGGTGAATATGTTTGTAATGAACTGAAAATGCAAAATTCAAACACTTCCACAAGTGACCTCATTGGATCCCAATGTATTTTTAAAGCTATGTTGCTTTATGTTTGAGTTCTACAGCTTTGGTTTGGAGAAGCCTATGGAAGAAGGAGACACTGTAGATGAATGAATGGTCATTTTGACACAACTTTCTAATTTGGGAAACAGTTTATTTTACATGGCAGTTAAACTGTTCTCTGCTTTGGGTCAGTCGACAGAACATTTACCATCTAAATTACTTGGCTACAACAACCAAGGAGCACTCCAAATTGAGTGGTGTGCAGGACTGTGTTTGATGAAATGTAGAGATACGACAGAAAAGCAGCGAATTCTGTAACCACCAAAGAATGCAGTGATTAAATGCCCAGAGTAATTTGCACAGTTTATCACACTGTACGTGGAATGTATGATGTAGGTTGTCCATGTACTGTACGTGCTTGTGGATACATTTTATTGGACTCTCATTGTTTTCCCTTGCGTAACAGTGACGGACAGGAAGTAACTTAATGACTAGTTTAAAAGTGATATTATTAATAATTATTGTGATTACATACTCTCAATGAATGGATAGATACCTTATGGGTAAATACTTTCTGTGATACAAACAAAGGAAAGTAGCAAGTATGTAACCAACACAAAAATATGAAGAGATGCAAAATAATCTTTATTCAGAAACATAACAATGGAAATGTGAATGCTCTGTGTTTGACATTTGCAAAGTTTGGAAATGATGAAAGCAGTTCCCTGAAATGCTCACTGTTAACATGATGCCGAAATTAAAACAGCTACAGATGAATTAACCTGTAAGATCTAAAGCTGAAGACCTGTTGAACAAAACATCAGGTAGTTTGACTTGTTTACCTGGGGGTTACTAGTGCTCTCAGTGTTGGGTTTGCCATCACTTTGAGCCTTTCCATCTTTGTTCAGATTGGTTTTCACACTGGACATCCAGTTTAACAACTTGTTAACCTTATCGCCATGCTCTTTCTTCTCATCCTCAACAGACCTCTAAAATCATTGGGGAAGAATTGTAGAGTGGATTAGAAAAAGAGGAAAGAATCATAATTATCTTAATACATTCTATGTTTGAATACAACATACAACAACAAATCAGCAGGTCTTATTAAGCTTCCAGACATTTTATGTGGAAGAATGCTTGGCAATAAATAAAAAATGCCATTGAAAGGAAATAAATGGAACACAAGATACAAGACATTTTTAAATAATATCTTACATTAGAAAAAAATCCCATATTTAAAGACACCCATTTTCACCATTATGACTTAAGATATTTTTCAGGATAAAAATATATTATATTTTATTTGATAAAGCTCCTCCACAAAGGGTAGCAAACAAACTTGCCACATCAATAACTATTCCACCATTCATAAAACATTCACCAAAAATGGCCAGGTTTTAGATTTTAGACTCTGTCCAGAACCATATCAGAAGTGCCGATAGGTCCAGAAGTACTGGAAGGATGAAGTATTGCCAGTACTAAGGGGCTTTGTTGCTTCAAGAAGGACGAACCCAGTGTGGCTGTCAAAGACACTCTTTTCTAGAGCTTCCTTGAAAGATATTTTCCGCTTGGTTTTGGGGCAGGTGATGCATTTGGAAAGAGAGTTGTCATTCTGAAGATGCGCAGCAGTTGTTTTGTCGATCAAGCAATTCTGTATCGCTTCCTCCAAAGAGACTCTCTCTTGGCTGTCTGGGTTAATGAGCCCACCAGTCGCCAGCTGAAACTCAAGACACTTCACTCCGACGTCTTTTGGAAAAAGGTTCTCTTGCATCGCCTGAGCCACAGTCAAAGTCCTTCCATTCTGAGGGTGAATGATGCCATAGTAGGCTTGCTCACATTGCTGGAGCTGTCTGGCAAAACCTTCATCCAAGAGTCCTCGATGCTGAGCTTCTTTTATCAGAACCCTTTCTCCAGATGCAGGATCACAGATGCCTCCAGTGCAAGCCTGGGCTTCTAGCAGCCTCAGTGCAGTGAGTCGGTCCACAAGGTTCTGCTGGTGTCCTTTGAAAACCGAGAGTCGTTTTTTCAAAGACAGATCCCAGAGTCCTGCAACGGGACTGTTTGGGACTTTAAAGACAACTCTTCTGGAAATCAAAAGATCAGCAAGCTCAGAAATGCTAAGCTGGCTACTCCGGTAGCTGTTGAGCTCCTCCATTTGGAGAATTTTCAGACTAAGAGCATTTTCAATGCAAATCTGCCGCCCACTCTTATGGTCTGTTAGGATGTGTAGAAGGTTTCTACTTGAGTCCATGATTGTTATTTCCTGCCATTCACTCTCCTGTTGTGAGAGAAACCGGTAGGTTCTCTTGTCAATGAGGCCGGCCTTATATGCTTCGTAGGCTGACATCTTTGCACCATTAGAAGAGTTGATGACTGATATTCTGTGTTTGCTGGATGGTGAGAGGGTGTACAGATGCTGATCACCAAATGGGAGAAGATACACTCCACCACTGACATCATACACACAGATTTTGAGCAATTCGCTATAGTACGCCTTCTGCCCTGTTTCTGGGAAATGAAAATCTTTTGGGTTGCTGACTGGATCATAGAGGCTTTGAAGTGTGGCTTGATTTATAAGCCCTTGCTCTAGCGCACCATCCACAGGCACCCTACATCCAATCAATGGGTGAATCAACCCTCCAGTAGCGATCTGTGTTTCTATTAATGCTTTACCTCGATGCCTGTCTAGAATTCTCTCCTCCATAGCTTGAAACACTGAAAGAATCTTCCCAGCATGAGTATAACCACTGACTGCTTTGTAAGCTTCCATTATTTTGTCCTTGAGATCCCCAGTAATGATAGCTTTCTCAAAAGCATCCGACGGGGAGTAAGCTTCACCTGTCATAGGATCAATGATGCATCCTGTGGAGGCTTGCGCTTCCAGAAACTCAATGGCATAGGTTTTAGATATAAATCCTCCTGCTGCAGCGTCTAGGAAGGACAGCTTCTTCTTGCTTGACACCATGTAAAGACCTGCAATTGAGGATGGTTTACCAATGAATTGAGCAAGTGATGCTTCTATCTCCTCTATAGTGATTAGGCCTGTTTGCAACTTGAGTGCGATTTCCTGAGTAATTATTTTTGTTTTTACCAACTTTTTAATACTTATCCTTCCTCTGAGACCTTGAATTTTATTGGAAGAAGACTCAATTTTTTGCCCTTTCGATTTACTTGTTATAGATGAGTCAGAAGCAAGATCGATGGAGGAATCAGAATCAACGATACTGAATGAAACAGACCTGCCTTTATCAGACACTGAGCTTTTTCTAAGTATAGTTTCAGTGATCTCATTCTGACTGTTACCAAGCGTCACGTGGTTTGTGTGTGTTTCAAAAGCATTTGAATTCTGGAGTGAAACCGAATTTTCTGGTTTCTTGGTAGCATAGTCCATCGTTCTCTCGTTGGTCACTTGCATTTTGTTTTGTTTTAGTTTTCGTAGTTCCTCCAGCACTTTTTCTTTTTCCAGTGTAGCTACCTGCAAGCATGAGATCATTTATGCTATTAAAGCATGGAAATGTCAAAATACGTTTAGATGTAACTTCTGTACATTTACATAATTACATTTAGAATAAATATATTTTAATATATGATAAATGCATTTATATATTAAATATTTATGCAAAAGATAAGGTGAAGTGTGTCATTTCTGCATCAACAGAACTGCAACAAACAATTATTAATAGTTTCCTTTCTGCCCTTCTCCTGTCTTCTAATGCTTTTATTCACACAAGTGAGAAATATATGCTTGCTGAAATTAACATGACACTATTACTGTCGGGGGTAAGCAGCTGACAAACTGATTTATGATTGATGATTTGATTGAAGATTTATGGTGATCATGGTGGTAATTTATTCGCAACTGATGATTAAATTCTGCAATAGAACAGTCAACTATCAGAATGTGCTTCATTTGGATGATCTTCATTTTGATAAATCCACAAAAAAGCTAGGGACCTTCATATAGTTCTGCTGATGTGAACGCAGTTGTCCTCAGTTTTAGAAATGAACGGCTATTAATGAGCAATGATTGGTCAAATTGCTCGTCTATAGCAGAAACTGCCTTCTCTATGATTTCTGATGATTACCACACCCATATGATTCCGACCCACAAAATACAGGTGTGAATAGAATACAGGGGAAGTAACTCAACTTTGATTCAGATCAGGCAATGGAACTAAAGTGTGAGAGCACTCTTACTTACAGCTGTCTGTCCCACTTTATATTAAGTGTGCCTAATACCTGTGTGCTGACATAGTAACTAGATGAGTACGTAGTGTAAGTATACATTGGTACATACAGCTCTAATATTTTCATAGCTACACAAATGTAACAACCCTCAGAATGGTGTGTTTAAGTACAAATGTGTCACAGAGCATAGATGGTTTTTTCAATTCACTAAGTGGTTTAGGGTTAAAATGAGATCCAGGGGGTGGAGATGGGTAGGTTTAGGGATTTGTAAAGTTAGTGGAGTTGGTGCACCACTGTAATACCAGTGTAGTTACATGGTAGCTCCTGAGGAACTGTCCACTTAATATAAGGTGTAACATTCATACACACACCATTCTGAGCGCTGTTATATATGTGTAGTTACACAAATATTGGAATAAAATATTGAATATAAAATAATACACAGGTATTTGGGACACAATATAAAGTGGGACGCTACACATTGTTAAAACACATCAAGAAACAACACACTTCACCTTTAATGAAAGTAAAAGAAAAACGGAATGCATTTAAAGTAGTACCTCAGAGCTCATTTTCATTTTCTTGAGCTCCTCCTCCAGGTTCTGTTTCGCTTCTTCGTATGACACAATGATTTTCTGAGTCAGCTGAAGTTCAGTCTTCAGCTTTGTCAGCTCTTCATCTTTAGCACACTGATGACTGGCTTGTCCGGTTGCCTCCAATTCTTTTAGATGCTTCTTCTCAGAACTAATCGCTACCTCAAGCTTCAGATTCTTCTCCTGTAGAGTCTTCATTTCACTGATGTATGAAACAATCTGTTCCTTTAGAGATCTTGCTTCCCTTTCTGTGGTGTTTAATTTTTGCTGCGTCTCTGTCAACGTTTGCTTCAACTTTGATATCTCGTTGGAGCTGTCTTTGTGAATACTGTCAAGTTGAAAGATACTGGATTTAACTCTGATTTTCTCAGTTTCCAACTCGGAAATCTTTGACTTTGCTTTGAGAAGTTCAAGGTCAAGTGTCCCCCTCTGCCTGTCAGATTCATCCAACTGTGTGCGTACATTGCAGAGTTGCTCTTCAGCCTCTTGTTTTGCTTTTGTTGCATTAGCAATTAATGTTTTCAGCTTCTCCACTTCGTGAGACAGATGCTTGTTGTCTCTCTCAGCAGTTTCCACAGTTTGTGAGCGCTCCTTTAATTTCCTCTCTTGCTCCAACTTTAAGCGCGATTCTTGCAAAGAAAGCTTTTGCTCCATTTCAGTCTGCACTAGCTGCAGTTGAGTCTCGTAGCCTTTCTTTTGTAAGTCGAGTTTACCTTTGAGATCATCAAGCATTTTTTTACAGTTGTCCAACTGTTCACCAAGCTTCTGTGACCTCAACTCAGCAGCTGCTGTTTGGTTTTGCTTCTGTTTAAGCTCTTCCTGGGTCTGTCTTAACTTCTGCTTCAGCTCTGATGTTTGCAGAGTTAAACTTGTGTTTTTGTCCTCCGCTGCATTCTTATCCTTCTGAGAAGTGACAAGCTCTTTTTTTAAATTAAGTACAGATTTATCTGCACTTGAGCTCAGTTCTCGCATAACAGAACTTTTCCTTTGGAGTTCCACCTCTAGCTCTTTGAATTTGGACTGACTTAACCTGTTCTCTTCAGTCACTCGCTGTAGCTCATCTTTTGTTCTCTTTAGGGTGGAGCTAAGATCATCAAATTCACATTTTAAAACCTGTAACTTCTGGTCAGCTGTTTGCTTATCCCTCTGAAGAGATGAAATGTCCTGTTTCAGGCTTACCGTGGCCTTCTCTGAACTGCCACTTATCCTACTAATCGTCTGCTTGCATCTCAAAAGCTCATTTTCAAGTTCTCGCATCTTTGACAAGTTCTTTTTTCCTTCAGATGACTCCCTTTGAGATTCCCCTATGGATTTTTTTAATGTCATGTTCAGGTTATTTATCTCGACTTTTTGTTCCTGAAGCTTCTGATTAGCCAGATTCCTCTCAGAGGTTGTTGAACTCAGCTCTGCTTTGAGACTTGAAATATCTTTTTCGTAGTTGGCGATGGTCAACGAGAGAGACTTGATCTTCTGCTGTAGCTCAGTGGTCTTTTTGGCTTCTTCGCTGTAATCTTTAAGTCTGATCTGAAGCTCATGAGATACCTGTGTTTTTTTCAGGAGTTCCTCTTCGACAATTTTTACTTGAGATTTTGCACTTTCTGCCTGGGATCTGAGTATATTAATTTGCTGTTCCTTACTGTCAATCTCGATGGATGCTCTGTCAAGTTCTGCTTTGATGTTTTTAATAGAACGTTCATTCTCCATGTTTATCTTCTTGAGTTCTTCTACTTTCTTGGTAAGCTGTGTCCCTTGCAAGGACGTTTTCTGAAGCTCTAGTTCAAGGTTTTTGATTTTGAGTTGAGCTTCTTTTTCTGTTCTTGTCTTGAGATTAATTTCTTCTTTGGCTCTCTGCAGTTGCTCCTTCAAAACATCTGCCTCACCTTTCAGGGTTTTAAACCTCTGATCAGCATGTGTTTTGTCTTGCTGGATAGACTCAATACTTACCTTAAGATGCCGGGTATCACTTTCCAATAACTGATTTTTTCTATTAAGTTCATTCACCTTGAATGTCATCTGCTCTATCTCAGACTGCTTGGAAGACAACTCGTCCTCCAAACACCTAAACTTATGATTGCTCTCCTGTTCCAAAGAGGTCCACTGTAGAAGTTTTCCTTGATTGACCTTGAGCTGGTCTTTTAGGCCCTCAACCTCTGTCTTATGGAACAGCACTCTTTGCTCCAGAGCGGATTTGTCTCTTTGGAGAGACTTGATTTGTTCTTGATACACATAGACAGACTTTTTTAGTTCAGAAGTTTCTTGTCTCAACTCCTCTGATTTCTGTCTCATGCTGGACCTATCTGCATCCATTTCCACCTGCAACTTCAAAAGCCTGTTGTTTGCTTCATCTAAGAGTTCTTTGAAACGTTGAGCTTTCTCCTCAGCCACAGTTTTGTGCACAATAATTGAGTTCAATTCAGACTTTAAGGACTTGATTTCAGTCTCAGCTCGCTTCTTGCCCATTATGAGCTCCTCCATTTTGCGTTGTAGGATTTCTGCCTCAGATTCAGAGTGGACATTTGAAGAACTGGTTTTAAAAGTTGCCAGTTGTCCACCATCTTTGGAGAAACCCAACATAGATTCGCTTTGCAACATCCTGACTTCTGACTGGTGGGCCAGATCCATTTCCATGATTCTCACTTGACTAAGAAGCTCTGCCTCAGTGTCTTCTTTAGCCCTAAGCTCTCGCTCTAACGTACGACTGTGTTCCTCCAGGCCCTGTACGTCACTGTCCTTGCGACGTAAATGATCTTCCAGCTTCTTACGTGCTAATGTGCTCTCCTCTATGCTCTTTTTAAGGTTTCGGAGGCTCTCTTCCAGGGAGGCCTGTTTGGCCTCTGACAGCTGAACCTGTTGTCGCGAACGATTCAACTCTTGCTCAATGGAACCCTTGCTTTTGATCACACCTTCTAGTTCAACACGATATTTCTGGGCCTCATACTCAGCCTTTGACTTCAGTAAGGTCAGATCCTCAATGGACTTTTTCTGCATATCGAGGTCTGCTCCCAGGATGTCCAGCTGCTGTTGCCTGTTGGACAGTGAAGCCTCAAGCTCCAGTACCTGGCGCCGAAGCCTGGCAATCTCCTCTTCGCTCGCAGATTTCTGCAGCTCCATGCTCTCAGTCCAGTTTAAGTACTCTGCATTTTCCAACGACTTCCTCCTCTGAAATAAAAGACACAGTCATCTTCCAGTCAACCACCTGGAAGAGAAGAGGCGGTTCTTGCCCACTTACCAACGGAAGGTTTAAAAACCACCACCATATTGGTCTCCAGCGTGTTTCCAATACATGCTTTCCCAAGAGACAAGGTCACCAGCAATGATACAAAATACAGCTGATTTTGTATCAAAATAAAGCGCTGAGGAACATTTTAGGACACACTAGCAGAGCGTGATAAAATATGTTTGTTTACATTGTTAGGGTGTATGTGGTTGTTCCAATGTGTCATTGGTGAATGATATATGGCTGGAGGCATAGTCTTGCCAAATAACATGCACTAAAGCTAGCAATTGCATTTTACCTATTTTACTAGCGCTACTTGAAGCATTACAAACAGAAAAAGTCAACAGATCTCCTACCTCATCTTCTTCTGCCCTCTTCAGCGTTTCACCTGCAAACTTCACATACTGTGTCATCAGAGTAACCAGGGCTGTGTATCGTGTACGAAGGTCCATAAACTGAGGAGGCAAGCAAACAAATACATACTTATACTCAAAAGAATGCCAATGTTAGAAAAAAGCCAGTTTTGGAACATATGAACCATTTGCAAAATAAACTATTTTCAAATGGTTCATATGTTCAAAAACTGGCCTTGACTGTTTCCTCTCATACCTCTTGCTGGATGGCATCAGAGGAACTCTGCATCTTCCGTCTCTTCACAGGAGATTTATGCTGAGAGTCAACCATGGCTCTGTATGTCATCAACTGCAGTTCATAGTCCTTGGAGACAAACAAGCATCATGAAGTTAAATATCTTTCTTTTACCATATAATCAATTGCCATTTTGCTATTGTAGATTTTATTGTTTGCTTTGGGGATGAGGGATCACTAATGGGCTACATTTCCACAAAAGTACTATAATAACACCATATTTCAAGGTAATAATTGAACTCACTTTCACTCCAACTGCATAATGCTCTGAATACTTCTGGCATTCCTCAATTTTGCTTTGTTTTTGTTCAATTTCTGAGACCAAAACCTAGAAAAAAATCAAATGTTAAAATTTCTTGAATGCAAATTACTTCTGATGCAAATAAATACAAGAACCTTTTTCGTACTTTTTGCTGGTTAAGGAACTCAGCCAATGCCTTGCTGTCCTCAGGTTGATTCTCTTGGGCCTTGAGCTGCTTGATTTCCATTTCTTTGCTCCATTCATCCAGGCTGCTGTATGTGTCTTTGTAGTACTTAAGCGATTTGCTGATGCCTTCCAGGTCCCGGAGCCTAAACACCATGAAAAATCAATATATCACACATTATGAAGATAAATAAATGAGAAACGCACTTGTCGCTGCAGCACAGCATTAGCTAGGGGCAAAAGCATCAACTTATTGACCTGTTTTCAATCTGAGAGTGGATGTTTTGCCAGCGTTCTTTGAGCTGGTCGGCCTTCTCCTTGTGCCAGTCCAAATCAAAGTCTCTCTCGTTGTGCGTTTTGAACATGCGCTCACTGACCACTCGTGCCTTCTGCAGCTCATCCTCCAAGTCATGGAATACCTCACGCCTTTCATCGATTTCAGACCTCCATTGCTAAGAATTACAAACAAAGGTGTTGAGTCAAATACAGTATGTTTAAGGCTAAGCCATTGAGACAGCAGTTACAATGAGATTTTGTTACCTTAAGAGTGCTCATGACACCATCGATAGATTTGACATGAGCATTGATCGTATCCTCTTCACACAACTTAGCTTCATAAAGCTTTACCAGAGCTTCAGCACTCTGACTGTGTTTCACCACCAAACTCACTGTCTTCAGCCTGAGTCAGACAGAAATCACACAGGAGCATACTGGGCATAACATTTGGATTTAAAGATCAATTTACATTACCTTGATAATAGCAATCAGAATTTTGTGTAAAGATAGGAATATTTTAAAAGGACAACAGAGAGAGATGATGACTAGGAAGTGCCACAATCCTCAGCACACTTTCTTAACACTAGGTCATGTCTCCAGCTAATTATTCAATAAAATCTTCTTAACTCCTTTAAGCACACCCTATTGGAGGGTAAAGTAAAGACTCACTTCTCCAGGTAGATGCAGCACATGGAGTAGACCTGGTTGGTGCTCTGAGTGAGGATGTTGAGCTCGGAGGAAAGCGTTGGGACGGATGGAGAGGCAGCAGCTTGCCTGAGGAACACTTCACACTTCTCTCTCAGGGTCTCCAGGTCATCCTTCAGCCTATCCAGCTCTACCTTTTTCTTCTGGATGAGTATGAAAAGAAAGGCCAGGTGTAACTGATTTTAGTTTAGGATCTAGATTTTAGTGGTGATCCAACTTAAAGCCAAAAATGTCCTCAAATGGTATTATATTATATTATTAATTTAAAAAAATAGGAGGAGAAGTTAAACGAAGCCGAGGCTCAAACCTCTTGTTCGGTGATGCGCAGCACAATCTCCTGCAGGTCGTCTCTGTCTAGAGGAGTACGTATTTTCCGGATCAGCTGTTCCTCATGACCCTCCACCCGCATGCGGAAGTTACGCACCTCCGAAATGAAGTGATTGTACACGGACTCCTCGTGTTCTTCTGTTGACCACCAGAGGGCAATACATTCAAGATGAGTACATCAATGAGACTCGTGTCCAATAGTATACATTTGTTTGCCTGTTTCTGTATCTTGGTAAAATACAATAAAAATGAAGCTAGTCTTGATAATAAGTCTTGATGTGCATATAAATATAGTTAGGTTTTTAGGACAGTATTAACTTACATCTCACAGAAAGAACAACATCTGTTTGAGGAACAAAAACTAAATATACCTAAAGTGTATGCAGTAATGAAGTAATATCATTAGGTGCATTCAAAATTATAATTTTATTTTTTTTAACTTCTCAAATGCAACTCTGCAAAAAATTGCTCTTTAATGATGATGAGTGGATAAAGCACCATTCCTTATAGTATTAACCTTCTACTTAATAGGCTTAGAAGAACATGTGACCCCCAATCACTTCCAGTTTGAATATAGGCTGATATGGCCACTGTCAGTGTTGGGGAAGGTTACTGAGTAATGCATTACAATCTTGTGTTGATCCAAAAAAAAATGACTAGTTGCATTAGCTAGTTTGTTTTATAGACGGAAAGTTGTTTCAGCATTACTTTTTGTTACCTGGGTGTTTTGTTTTTCAGTAACAAAACACACAAACGTAATTTTGGCGACTGTAAAAGCCCATTCACGCTCCCGATTACTTCTGCACATGTGTACAGTAACTTGCCTCTCTCTGCAGATTTGAGGAGTTCCTCGTAGTACTCTTTACAAGCCAGGACCTCCTTTTCCAGCTGGGCACAGTCAGCCACTGTGAAAACCTCTGACTCATCGCTGTCCCTCAGGAAGTCCTCAAAGTGTGACTGAAGGCTGCTCAGCACCTGCTCGTGATCACCTGGCAGCAGGGTCTTGATCTAGAGAGGGAAGTTATCATTATACTATAAGCTCCATAGCTTCAACTTTCATTTCAGGGGATGCACAAAAAAGACTGGTACCGAGGCTACAGTGCTTTTGCGGATGGTGCGGATGTCAGTCATCAGATAGTGCCAGGACACGACGCTCTTCATGTTGATATGAGAGTGATGCCACAGAGCCAGAACATTCTGATACAGCTGTTCGATCCTGGTGGAGCAAGAGAAGAAAATCAAGCATATACAATCTAAACCCATTTTTGCAACACATTCCAACTTCCAGCCAACAACCAACACATAGAAGCAAATCCTAGCCCTACGTTTTTTTTAAATAAATTCCCACATCGTCTTCACCTGCTTGCCATTTCCGTGGCCTCCTTGTTGGGTGGAGGTACACTGAAGCAGACTGAAGGTACCATGGCCTCATTTCCAGATGGACTGATCACTTTCCACTTTGCCCTGTGAGAATTGCTCACTAGAACGCACTCGTCTTCTTTGCTAATGGTGATCTGAGGATAGAAGGATACAGAATGCATTATGGTGAACACTGCTGTAAATACACAGGCAGCGGTTCTAGTGTGCTGACATACCTCTATCTGACGGTAGTCACAGATGGCTTTGACTGGTAAGGAGGTCCTGATGGGGTTCTCCGGGTTGCGGGCCTTGAGCTGAATGACAGACTTGGCCCGTCCCACTAACCCACCTACTGTACTGCTGTATTTCAGGAGCTGTTCTTTCTCATCCTGTGAAGAAACATCAGTCATGTATACACATCTACATCCTAAAACATTCATGGATGAGAATACTAAGAAGCAGTATTTCTTCATCCCTTACAAAAAAGAAGGTTGTGCTATTAGTATGTGTAGTATATTAACAAAAAATAGGAAAGTGTACTTTTAGTTAAGTATACTTCTCAGAAATATACTTAAAAATTTTTAAAAAGTACATTTGATTTATACTTGGGGACATATACTGTATTTGAGCTACACTTGTGCTCCCAGAAGCTGCGTTTTCATTGATAAACAGTAGGGGGTGCTAGCACACATCTTCTGTACTGAATTCCCCCGCCCCAAAAAAAACACAAATGAAGAAAAAAAACCTAAAGGATCAGTACTTCCATGGGTAACAGTATCATCAGACAAATAAAACAGCATCAGCGTGGAATAAAATGAAATATGAAATGGACATACAGTATTTAAATGTGTACTTTTGCATAATAGAAAGTGGGCCAATTTAGTCCCAAGGAGTATTTCCACATTTACTACATAAAGTGTACTTAAAATATACTTTACTTAAGTATACATAATAAAATAAACTTAAAGTATACACATTTTTGGTAAGGGATATCTTGATTAAATGAATTTATGGTGAGGTAGCAAACTAACCATGGACTCTTGAATGAGATCCTCGAGCCGATGTAAACTGCTGCTTCGGTCGCAGCTGTACTTTCTGTGGATGGCATCTTGAAGGCTCTTAAGGTAATCCAATGACTCTCTGGCATCGCTGAAAAACTGTAAGGAGAGTCACAGCATACCTGTAAGTCTGACCTGAGTCATAAAAACTTGCCCTGCTAAAAACAGCTGCGTCACTCACGTCAAAGTAGACAGTGTTCTCCTTCAGATGTTGCTCCACACATTGACAGAGCTGAAGTATCCAGCTCCACTGAGTCTGCATGGCTGCTCTGTATGCCTGAGAAGTGCACAGACGGATTAAACACCTAACCTTTGCTTTATTTTACTATTTTATCTTGAGTTAAAGAAGTTGGTTTTGTGTATTTTATATGGGCCATGATGATGACAAGCTTAAATGGATGAGAATTTGGGAAGTTTAGAACTTGTATATGTAATGTATATGATGAACTACATTGCTAAAACATTTACATTGTATGGAAATGAACAGCGTGAACATTCTGCTACATTTCTCCATTTGTGTTTTACATACAGGTTTTTAATAGAATGTTGGCTGCACTATTCCTTCAATTCTAGCTTCATGACCTTTTGTTCTATTCATGAAAATGATTTACTCTAGTGTACTGATGTCATTCCAGGCTGTTCTGTACCTCGATGGTCAATCTGGCAGGATGGTTCTCCAGTAGGAGGCTCTCTGCCTTCTCCTGTACTGACTTGATCATCTCCTCCTTGTCATCCAGCTCTCTCATGAGATCCTGCCGAAAGACACGTGTATATGAAGACGCTCAGGGCAGAGATATCAAGCTTCCTTTCAGAAACCTGAACCTCAACACACAAGGCAATGCGAGACTCTTGTGATGAACACAAAATCTTGATCATGACAGATGTTGACGGTGCTACCACATCTAAAAGCGGTTATTACCGCTCTAATAAAAGAGGATGTGTTAACCGCAGCCACAGTTTAACTTCTTGTGGTTCTTATGCATTCACTATAATTACCGTGAGGTCGGATATTAATTTTGCTCGAATGCAGCCTTAAAGCAAAACACTAATTATCACAGCTAATCCATCTGATGTCCAACCAGACTGAGTTATTAAAATAACAAAAGAAAACAGCTACATACAATATTTCTGGCCTTGTATATAATGGCAAGGCAAGTGTAATCATCATAGATGAATAAGAAATAATACAAATGTTTATAATAAACCAGTGTTTAATCTGTAATGTTCCAAAAAAAGAAAGCTTTATAATATAAGATATAAGATCAACATCTATCAATGGCTGGCTCTTTTAGACTACACAACATTGGTTTGATGTGACCGAAGGCACTCACTGCATGATAATCTCTCTTCCTTGAAACAGTGCTGTTTCGCTCACTCCAGTCGAAAGCCACTTCCTCTTCCTCCTTCTCATTGAGCCAGATCAGCTCCTGAGTGGCGCGGGACACAAAATCATGCAGGCTATCCAGGTGTTTCTGCCTCTCACCGGAGCATTTCTAAAAACACAAGACCGCACGAGACTGAGACGCAGAGTTCGTACTGAATGTGAGCTACAGAAGCAGATCTTTACAAAGCTCCCTTACCAGCAGCCTCCCGTACTGGCTTTCTAACTTCTTCAGCTTCTCAGAGTAACTCTGCTTCAGTGGCTGGGTCATCTGCATCTGGGTCAGTCACACACATTTGTGTTTAGATTTTGAAGACAATATTTTGTTGGAATACATTGGAAGTTCAGGTTTTGATTGTTCACAGACTTTTTAAGTTGTTGATCAACTAAACTGCATTTAGCACTCTAAACATATTCTGGGGTTATTTTTTATTTGTTTAAAAATATGTAATGATGTGTATTACCTCGCTCATTTTGGCCTCTTTAATGCTCATCTGGAACTCTTCGATGGCTTTGTGAAAATCTTTATGATTCCCTAAATTGGATTCAACACTCGGCAGATCCGATCCCCATTCTGCTTGATCAAGCTGAACCTTTGCGAGGTGAAAAGGCCAGGGAGCATCATTTAGGAGACGAAAAGCATCAAAAAAAAGAAAACTTGATTCATTTGTCTTACTCATAAAACTCTGTTGCTTAATAAATAACCTTAAATCCATGAAATAACCCTGAGATCTCTGCATCATCACACTTGCATTTTTAATAATTAAAATAATAAACAAGATTATTTGTACAAAATACAATTTGCAACAATACAAATTAAGAATGAATTTTGCAGGATTAAAAGAGTCCTAAACATACCTGCATTTCCTCCACCCAGTTAAGCAGATCCTGCACAAACTTCAGATTAACCTCATCCTCCGTCAAGTTTGGATCCAGGAATGAGGATTTGAGCATGGGTTTGCGGATCTGCGTGTGTTTGAGCTGCTGAAGGACCCCTGGCTCCATGCCTCCTCCTCCTCCTCTGCTGCTCAGGTAGGTCTGGACCGAGGCAGGCTGCATGCTGGGCGTCATGGCCGGGCTCATGGCAGGGCTGCCGCCCACTGTGACCAGGCCTCCGTGAGGAGACAGCCCTGCGCTGAAGTTCAAGCTCTGCGTGATGCCAGAGATCATCATCTTGGTCTGTTCTGAGGTCAGCGTGTGTCCTTTGCTGTAGACGGTTGAGCACTCTGTTCTCAAAGCCAGCAGATCGTCACGGAGCTTAGACACCCTGAGGACCACAGAGATCAATTAACTATTTCTGTTGCTCAATTTGAGAATGCCTCGGTTATTTTTTCTTCAGTCAATGACTGTCTGACCTTTGTACGAGCTGATCAGCAAAGTAGAACTTCCCGTCCAGTAAAAGCTGAATATCCACCACTTGCTGCCTCAGTAATTTCTCACACTCCAGAAGGTAACCAGCGATCTCTGCTTCATTCTGGAACTGGATTCCTGATTCCAGCCGCTTCGCATCCTATTGGATATGTTCATTTTCATTCAGATGTAAAAAAAGACATTTGCAGCTTCAAAACTTGAATTATTCAAATACAATATATATATATTTAAATGTAGTCATGTATACTCAGCATTTGAAGTGGATGAAAAAAAAGTCCATCAAAGTTAACGTTAACGTTAAAGTTAAGTGCTAGGGTTAGGGTTAGTGAATAGAAAATATAATTTATTCGATATTAAGTAATAGACGTCTATGAAAAGTATCCTCAATTCATAGAAACAAACTTGTTTGTACATGCAATAATACTTATCAGATAATCTCATAATTCAAACAAAGTCTTATAATTACTGTCAAAATATTGGTAAGGAGCTCACCGACTGCAGAGCTGACCGTGCTAACGCTAATTTGTCCTCTCCAGCCACGCAGTCTCGCTGAACTCTGTTTGCAACCTGCTGCAGCATTTCAAGTCTACAGAAACAAAAGACAGATACCACGAAACATCAGGGCACGAGTTCTGCAGAGGAAAGCGCGATCTCTCAGGTGCGTTTGGCTCCCTCACCTGAGTCCACACACAGAGTAGTTATTGAGACAAAGCGGTGTGCTGGACAGAGGCTCGTGAGCTCCGGAGAGCAGGTTTTCAGCCGAGCCCAGGCTGGTCAGAGTGCTGTCACTCACTGATGAGGTGCTGCTGCAGTACACCAGGTTGCTGTTCATCATAACAGACTCACGTTTACCACCCCTCCATCAGCAGCAGAGAGCCCAGCGGCCATCTACAGTCCCGGACCCGCGCGCACAGCCTTTCTGACGGCACCTGCTTCTAGCCGCTGCTATTTATAGGCTCCCAGAACAGCCAGCCCACAGCAGCACCAGCCCCAGGTAAAACACTGAGCGTTGCTTTTCATGCGAGACGGATGATCCCGCACAGGTTCAGACAGTTAGGCTGAGAGACGGGGGGGTGTCGCACCACACAACACATTCCTCTCCCTCCATAACGCCCACTTCACCAGTTCACAGCATTGTCGGCAGTGCTGCTAGTATTAAATGACCCTGGAGCACAAAACTAGTCCTAAAGTACATTTGTAGTAATAGCCAACAATGCACTGCATGGATCCAACTTATCAATTTTCCTTTTATGCCAAAAATCAATACGATACTAAGTAAAGATCATGTTCCATGAAGATATTTTACACATTTCCTAACATAAAAATATAACAATTTTATTTATCACTTTTACGCAATACTACGAACAACGTTTTTTTACACCCTCCAGGTTTTCAAAAAGTTTTATCTCAGACAGATATTGTCCTTTTCAATGTTTTCAATGTCAAAAAAATTGACTGGTTATGTGGTCTAGGCTCACATATAATCACGTGTACATAAAACCGCTGATAAATATCAAAAGCACGAGTGATTTGCATAAATTTCCAGGTAATTTCCGACACTGTTTTCACAGTGAACTCTACAGGTGTGACTAATATCTGCAGACAATATATATTTGAAATGCATTGAGGGTGATGTTAACCCTGAATAATTATCTGCTTACATTGTAACTAAGATGCTGAAAGAGAAGCGTGTGAACAGGTGTCATCAAACAGAACTCATGAACATAATGGCCCTAATTCATCAAACATAAACAGAACAATTTCAGTGCAAATTCTACATCCAAAACAATCATTTTAATGCATCATTGCTTACATGCGAATGGATTTATAAATGACTGACACAATAGTTGCGTATAATTACTGTTTTCCTATTTACAGAGCACTTCATCATCTCCAACTGATCAGGTATCATATAGAAACTGACACATTTGTTGCACCCCATCGTTTGCTATACTGAATTGGTCGGGATGCTCAAACAAACAAAGCAGTGTTTTGACAGCAGCACAGTGTTTACACCTTTAATATAACAAGCTGTTCCACAGAACAAGCCATCGGTAGCATTCATGTTCATTTCAATGGCAGTTGCTTGGCTGGCGCAGGGCTGACCAGATTTTTTTTTTAAGCTAATTTCAGCTAATTTCAAATACCCTCTATAAATAAGAACCTTTTAAGATTTTTACCATTATAAAACATCTACTAAATGTAAAAAAATACTATAATCATTGCTTGAGAAAATATCGTTTCATAGAACATACTACAGAAAATTTTGCAATTGCGGTCAAATAAGAAACTAAAATATCTGCCAGCAGGAGCTAACTGGACCGTGCTCTCATAGAAACTTTGATTCCTTATATCCTTGTTTCCTCATGTCTCACTGTACATTTGGCTGAGATATGCAGGTTATGATATCGAAAAATTATTAAGAATGTAGATGTCAAAAATGTCAAGTGAATTCTTCAGTGAATGCATGTCATCCACACCCATATTCTTTCATTAAGAAATAGCGATGGAGAGATAGCGTGTGTTAATCATCTCATACCTGTCCACTTCAGGCCTCAGGCTCTTCTCTCTCTCCAGCATGGCCACAATCAGCTTGCCCCATTCCTTCTCCACGTCATTAGGATGGTACCCTTGAGGGAGCTGGATGCGACCGAACTCCATCCACACCTACATCCCAACATACAGCAGGGTTTCAGACACCCCTACACATGTAAAAAAATCTGAATGATCAAAACAAACAAAAGATACAAACCTCTAGCATTTTGTAGAGATGCTTGATTTTGGCCTTTTCATTTTCTTTTGGTGGTATTTCATTCTCTTTAAACTGAAGATACTGCGTATAAAGTGCCTGTAAAGATAAAAAAGGATTCGTTTTCTGAAGATAAAAAGACAACATCGCTACTCGAGGTATGAGAGGAGAACACCTGGACTCTGAGCTTCTGCTCAAGGAGAAAGATGGAGCTGCTCTTCAGGTCTTTAAAGAGGTTTTCATGAGTGGGACGCTACCTATTTGCCATGGAAATCAGTGCTGCTGAGCTGCCTCAGGCTCCAGTCCACTGAGAGTCTCAGCAGCTGCTGATTGCTCAAAAAAATTAGCTGTAAATGTCTGATATCTGAAAATATATCTGCCCATTCATAAGTCAAAATGTGAAATTGGTCCAGGTATAGCACACCTCAAAACTCCCCTCGTGTCTCTCCAAACCTGCATGTGCAAGCTACTGTCTGGGCTAGATATCAGACTTTCAAATATTCATAATAAGAATAAGAAAAAAAACATGTTTTGCAAAAATATATAGTCTGGTTTTATGGTTTATTAAAAATAAAATTCATGTTCATTTCAATGGCAGTTGCTTGGCTGGCGCAGGGCTGACCAGATTTTTTTTAAGCTAATTTCAGCTAATTTCAAATACCCTCTATAAATAAGAACCTTTTAAGATTTTTACCATTATAAA
>JAUCNO010000124.1:2641431-2654547 GCA_032353835.1 Enteromius viviparus
TAGATGTTATAAATTGTCTTACGGTTGAATGTTAGTCACGTGGTACTATATCGTTTCGCGGAAGGATGAAAATGTTATTTAAAACAAATACGCCGATAAAATGTTTTAAATTCATGTTCAGTTTTTTTTCCTTATGTGGCAACGCTTCGCGTTGGGTCCTGATCACACTGTCGGGGCTTATTGCTGCGATAACTACCGGCTGCATGTACGTTATCCCTTACATAACGATATATATCATGATATAGTTATTTTTGCTTCAAATAAGGTCAATGTCAAAAAATGTATACTAGTCTAAATTTAAAAAAAGGTCAACAAGTAAACATTTTGTTATTTCTTACCCCAAAGGTCCAGAAAAGTATGAAAGAAAACAAAAATAACAACTTTATTCAACAAATTTGTTACTGTAGCGTCACCATAGCACATTTTTGGGGAATATTGCTGCACGCAATAAACATATGCTCTTCTGTGTCAGCTGGACCCAGTTTTCATCCAGAATAGAAGACAAACAAAACTTTAATGGGTTTGGAATGGCATTTTTGTGTGAAAGCCCCAGCATCAGTGACATTTTTGGGAAATTCTATGGGCAAATAAATGTCCTTTGTCTATATGTCCTAAGCTATATGCTTGGAAACCTTTTGCCCTCATGCAGAATTCCCAAATTCATTGAATCCTATTGCAATTATCGAATTTCGCCCATTGAAATTCATCAAGTGTGACTGCACCTTTATTGTATGCTTTAAAATGTTCAATCATTTGTATGATTCTCAGGCTCAAAAGCTTCCTGACCTCCTAACCGCTGGTGGCGTGCTTGTCTACGATCTCTTACCTGAACTGGATCGCCTACTTTCCAGCAATGGACACTTTCTTTTGGGCGTCTGGCTTGAGCAGGCTCAGTCTCAGGGTGTGGATGAGCACGAGGCACAGCTGTATGATATCAACGCACGAAATCAGATCACCCTTTGGGGACCCGATGGGGAAATCTTGGACTATGCCAGCAAGGAGTGGGGCGGTCTAGTGGAAGACTATTATTTACAGCGCTGGGGGTTGTTTGTTAATACACTGGTGGAGTGTCTGGACAGAGGAAGACCCTTCAAACAAGAGGTCTTCAACCAGGCCGTGTTCCAGGTTGAGAAAGGGTTCGTCTACAACCAGAGGAAATATCCCTCCAAACCACTAGGGGACACATATGAGATTGCACGGCGGATCTTCCTCAAATACTACCCATATGCCCTGAAAAGGCTAAAATGAAGGAAAATTGATACGTTGGCCGGCTGTGGTCAAAAAACAGCTTGCATTTAATTTATCTTCTCACTATTCTTTTAAAATAATGGCCAAACTATCACAAGAGACTACTTGTAGAAACTTCTAAATGCTTTATGTATCAGCTACTGAGGTTTACTGCATTACGAATGTGTTTTTGCGAAGTGTATTGAAACAAATCATGTGCAAGTAAATAAATGCAAGTATAGGATCTAGCAAGCTCATTAAGTGTGAGGGGTGCGATTTAAAAAAAAAAGGGGTGCGATAGCAGACATTAGCAATGGCAGGAAAACAGTTGCTGAGAAAATGGGTTAATTTTATCGCTCCCTTGAGTATTGGTCTTGCAATGGGTTTGCGAAGTTCTATCTGCATTTTTTTTTTCAGGTTTCTGCTGATGTTCCAGGTTTTTAATGTATGTCAGATATGCTGTATACTTCTGTATAAATCTGTTTTAAATTGTGTGAAATGGGATGAAATGTCTGTAGAGGCAGCACGAACAAATCGTTGTAACTTTTCTGTTTTGTAATATTACAAGAAACTGGGTCATCGCCCCAGTCTAGACCTGCCAGACAAAACACTGCTGCAGAACATTGTTTTTTGTGCTCTGTTTCATTCACAAACTGAATGCAAAAATATGTTTGAAATGATGCTGTGAATCATTGAAAGTTTATTACAGTACTAAGATCGAGTAGTTTAGCTGTTTTTAGAGCGTATGGACTTTGTTTAGTCAGATTTTTTGTCAACAGTTTCTTGTTAGTTATTTTAGTTAAGCAGAACAGACAAGATGATAGTCACTTATAAGAGCTTATAAAGCAAAATTTCTTAAAATCGAAAAGTTATTTTTGTATTTTTGTCAAATAAAAGCTGTACTTTTCATACTTGTTTTGTATTTAGTCAAAGGCCATCCCATTTACAGGATTTACATAACATTTTTATGCTGCTAAAATCATAAATTTCATTATATCTGGTACAGAAAAACCTGCATGGTTATAGACACAAAACAAAACTCGTAAACGTAAAATGTTTAAATGAAATATGCTCTTCATATCAAAGATGCTCTATTTGTGAAATAACTTAAATAATTTGCAATGATTATATGAGAAATGTTCGTGTTTGGCGGCATGTCGTAAGTTCAAAGCGACGGCGGAATTGACGGCAGGTATAAACTACACTTCCCATAATGCATTATGGCAGGAACTCCTGCTATCAGCCAATCATTAGTCAGTATTCCAGCACATGGCCGTCTAGGTCAACTGGACATGAGTTCGCTCAGCTGAGCAAAACATTAGTCTTTTATATAGTCGTTATGACGAAGCCTGATACCAGACAGTTGTCCTCTGCAATATTATTCCACATTTAGCATTTCTCAACACCCTGATCTGCAGAATATCCTCAGGTAGGTTTCGATGAAGGAGTCTGGTGTTACAGTGTGTTGTTCCGGATCAGCTGTGTTTGTCTTTGCACTAATCTGGAAACATTTATGGATAAATATAAGAGATCAACAAATTCTCAATGTCTGTAGCTACTGTAAATGATTAGATAATTAATTTAAGTTATTGAATGTAGCTGCATGCGTGTGTATGAAATTTTCATGTTCTATTATTTTCGGTTTAATGATACATTTTTAAGAGTAATTTTTGAAATGTTTTAATTGTAATCAAAAGTTCTATTCTAATCATTTTGGTAATTTTTTTATGTTTTAGTGAATTAATTAAAATTTGCATTATTCTAAATATTATGATATTTTTCGTCATGCTTCTTTATAATTTAAAGTTGCAGTGTTTCATGCAAATAACAGTCCAACATACGTAACTGCATATCAATTCCATAGGGAATGTTATATATATATATTTTTTTTTTTTTTCCTTTTTTTTTTTTATTATTTATTGATTTTTTTATACGTGTGTGTGTGCATTTATATATGTATAATAAATATACCCAATGCACACACATATATTACGTAAACAAAAACTTTTATTTTGGATGTGACTAACTGCACCAATCTGTATTATGTCTTTCAGCTCCTCAGATCATAAAGTCACCATCAGCTGTCCATCATGTCCATGTTTAGCACTGGCATCCTGGTCCTCACGTCTCCGTTACACATCCTTCCTCTCCGCATCGCTCCTGTCCTCTCGTCTGCCGCCCAGGTGGTCGAACGCACGCTTTACGTCCATCTCCACCCCGGCCTTAACCTGGGCACAGGTGGGCAGGTGCGGCCCGCTTACATCCCTCCCGTGGTGGATCTCTGCACTCTGATCTCCCGCCTTTACAGCAATGCCGCTGACATTTGCGCACACCTTGACGTCAGAGTGCTGCTCAGTAACGTTCGAGCCCAATCTGCAGCGCTGAGCGGAAACAACGCCCCTTTTCCCACCCCGCAGACGCTGTCCCATTCTCCAGAAGTAGTGCTCACAGACTTCCCCATCCAGGATTCTGGCCAGTCCTCGCTGGTTACCCAGTGCTTGCAGAAGTACACGGGTCACTGCTATGTCTGCAAGCCGAGCCTCTCTTCTGTGCTTTTATACTCGCGACTGAAAGAGTTTGAGAAAGATGATGATAGAGGAGGAAGAGGTGCACTGTTAAACCCTTTAGAGACGTACAGTGATGTGGTGGTTGGCGGCACTTTTGACCGTCTGCATGGTGCCCACAAGACCCTGCTGAATATTTCCTGTCTGATGGCCAACAGACGCTTTGTCATTGGTGTGTGTGACCAGGAGCTACTAAAAAGTAAGTGAAGACTCTTTGGGAATCTTCAAAGGAATAAATTGCCCAAAAATGAAGATGTGACCATCCAAGACATAGATGATTGTGTTTCTTCATTTAAACAGATTTAACATGCTTACTAATAGATGCTCTGCAGTGAATGGGTGCCGTCAGAATAAGTCCAAACAGCAGATAAAAACATCACAATAATCCACACCGTTCCAGTCCATCACTTAACATCTTAAGAAACAGAAAGATGCATGTTTGTAAGAAACAATGCATTATTAAGACATTTTGCTTTCACTGGAGAAAGCAGCAGTATGAATTATGAACTAGTAGTTTAGATAGAAGCAAGAGTTTGAAGTTAAAAATGTTTTAATGATGGACTTTCTTACAAACATGAAGCTTTTCCCTTAACAAGATGTTAATTGATGGACTACAGTGGTGTAGTTTATTGTGATTAGTGTATTTTTATCAGCTGTTTAGACTCTTATTCTGACGGCACCCATTCACTGCAGAGCATCCAATGGTGATGCTAAATTTCTCCAAATCTGTTTAAAGCAACACTAAAAAGGCTTTAAGTATCTGGATGAATATCTAGTAATGTTTAAGATGTTTGATAAACCACTTGAATGTGACAAAACAGTTTGACCCGGAAAAAAAATCTAATTTTGTAGCAATGTCTTGAATGCGTCTTGATTTTTGTGTAGATAAGGTGTTGAAGGAGTTGATAGAGCCGTACGACCAGCGTGTGCAGAAGCTCCATGACTTTCTGAATGATGTAAAACCATCGCTCAAGTATGAAATCGTTCCTCTCTCCGACCCCTTCGGTCCCTCCATAACTGACCCTGAGCTGCAGTGCATTGTGGTCAGCGAGGAGACGAGGAAAGGAGGGGAAGCTGTCAACAGGAAGCGTGTGGAAAATGTGAGAACGTTATTGGTTGTTATTTAGTGCCTAGAAAAATCTTCATCGTTAGACCAGAGAACCACAACCTTGATATACAGTAGCTCAAAATGTATTTTAGATTATAAAAGAAATATATACACTACTGTTCGAAATGTTATGGCCAGAATGTTTAATGTTAAAGAAATTAATATTGTATGCTTTAAATTGATCATAAGTGATTGTAAATACATTTATAATGATATAGAAAGCATATACATGCATGAATCTGTATTTATATATACATATTAAATATACACAGTACACACAAATAGAAAAAAATATTTTGGATGCGATTCATTTTTTGACTGCACTAAAAGTAATAAATACATAATTTTAGTTGATTCGTTATGAAGCTTATATGTGAAAGTCTCTGGCAGTTTAATGTGGATTTCTTGTCACCCCTCAAATGTTTAATCCTCAGTAAGCCATAAACTAGAAACCAGTGAACTTTGAACTTCTTTATCCACGTGAATTCAGTGTGCTTGTGACCTAGTGACCCCAGTGTGTTCTACACTTCACCAGTCATTCATTCGTATATAGCATGTGATTAAGTGTTGTTTTCTGTGTAGGGATTGGCTGAGCTGGTTCTGTACGAGATCCAGCTGTTGAAAGACGCCCATCATGCTGACATCGAGGAGGAGAAGATCAGTTCCTCCAGCCTGAGAACGAGACTGCTGGGAACGCTGCTCAAACCTCCATCTGTACGAACATCCCACTCACCTTTTCATATTCACTAGCACTTCACATAATCATCTGCTGATCAATACTTCATGCATTAGTCTGTAACTGTTATATTTAAGAGGACTTGGCGAATGGTGTGTTTATATTCAGGATGAATAGTTGTATAGATGGTGGATTATGCACAAAGACCTTTTGTTAAACAAAAAGACTCCAGAAATTCATTTAAAGAGTCGCCATTATGACTGCTGTGTAATTCAATGAAGCCCATTTAGTCATTCGCACGCTGATCATGTGACGCTTTCTCTATTGACGTGTTCAGAGATTATATATTTATGCATATAAAGTAGCATTCATCATGTTCAGATTTTTTAAGTTTTTAAAGAAGTCTCTTTTGCTCACCAAAACATAGTAATTTATAGTAAATTCAACAGTATTTTTGAACCATACTCTAGTAAAGTGTATTATACTGTATATATTATAGTATTTTCAACAATTTGTTAATGAATGCTACAGCATACTGTCCTATTAACTATAGTGAACTGATAAAGTGTAATGAATACTTTAGTTAATACAGTAAACTGTAGTATAGTATACCCTATAATTTTAGAAACGTAGTACAGTATTGGGTAAATTGTCTGTATTATTATAGTTGTTATCAGGGTTGGGGCCATTCATGAATTGAATTGAGAATGGGAATTGGAATTGGAACCGCATGCAGCTGACAGGAATTGGAATTGAAATTGAATTGGAATTACAGGAAGTGGAATTCAATTCAGGAAGAATCCCACTGAATTCTGTTTATTGCTGAGCATTTATTTGTCATTGCATTTAAAGACATACATTTGAACTTAATTTATGTTGATTTACAAATAGAGTTGATCAAATGCAAGTAAATAAAAATGGGAACAGTACGATTATGAATTAATAATTGACTGAGAGTGGTGATAAATTTCTGAATACATTCAATATATGATTACCAAATGTTTTGGTCTTGTTTTAAACATTATGTAATTCAATTACACAGTGAATTTCGATTACATGACTTTAACATAAACAAATCAAATACACTTTATGTTATTCAAATGCATCGGTGTAGAAACAACAGATCAACTCTATTTCTTACATTCCTTGATATTTATAAATCAACATAAAGTTTAAATGTATGTCTTAAAATGCAATGACAAATAAATGCTCAGCAATAAACAGAATTCAGTGGAATTCTTCCTGAATTGAATTCCACTTCCTGTAATTGCAATTCCATTTCCTGTCAAATACATGCAGTTCCAATTCAAATTCCATTCAGGGAAGTGAATTGGAATTTTCTCAATTCAGTTCATGAACGGCCCCAACCTTGATATACATACTGAGATGTTTTAAGTAACAAAAAAATCAAGCAGCAAGCAGTTGAGCCGATTAATGACACTGTTCTGCCAGAGAAATTTTATCAACCACTGAAGAAATGAAGCAGCCAGTCAATTACTTTATTGTGATTAAAATATGTGAAAGAACATGGATTTCAAACAGACATGATATACAGACGCCATGGTAAAGTTAAAAAAATAAGGTCTATTAGAAAAGAGTGCAAAGTGCAGAAACTTGATGCATACACATGTAAAATAATCCAACTGCTAAATTATGGCACCTGCAACAGAGAGAGGCCATGAGTGCAGTTTCCTGGAATCAATTATTTCCCTTAAATGTACTGTATGTGCTTTCAGATGAAATGGTGCGCGAAATTGAGGATTAATACAACACAGGACTGTCATATTTTGGGCCCAGGTTGTGGTAATAATGGATTTACCCTTTTTTACACCGTTTTTAGTCAGTGTAGAGACTTCTTTATTTTAGATTCTTGATCAATTTTGATTAAGTGCAAATTTGCTTAATTTTTCAAAAAAGAACAACAACAAAATACTTTAAGATTAGCAGAATTCTAGAAAAAAAACAAGGATTTTAATAAAAAAAAGTGCATGAAGAGAAAAATCATTAATGTCATACCACATTTCACCACTTGAATCATGACATTTTCCTGAACACTAAAATGAAAACACTTTTTTTTTTATATCATGAAAGATTTGCTCACAGTACATTCAGATTAATGTGGTTCTATTTATACACTTACAATGTGTAACATTTTCAGCAAGAGGTCTGTAAAAATGACAGAGAAGTGCCTGGGAGCTATTAATTGAGGCTTATTGCTTAAACTAATGGCGTCATCACAGCAAACACAAATGTACAAATATAACAATAAACCACTGCCTAGAGGTGCGTGTATATAGTGAGATAACCACGTTATATATTCAGCTTGGCAAAGTTCTCCAGTTCTTAAAGCTACAGCAACAGTGAATCCAGCACCTCCTTCACCTCTGAGGTAAACCAGTGCTATGACACATGCTTTCATGACAACATCAAGGAAAATAGCAACATCCTCAGGACAGTCATGGCTCAAACGCACGTACACAAGCGGTTTTTAGTTCCTCACATGTTAGAAAGGCCTTGCCAAAGCATTTAACAGACAGCTATGTGCAAGATCAGGTCAGTTTTAAAACAAGTGGAAATGCAGCAAGATTTTGCAACCAGAATTTCTGGAATTCTCATTGGTTAACGGATGCCTCTGTCCGAGATTGTTTCATTTTACAACTTTTGGCTGATATAACTGACTGAATGTCATATTTGCAATTCTCATAGAAGTCACATAACTTCCTTAAGTACCATCATCTGTAAAATGCTGCCCAGCGTACCGTGTTGATTTTCACAGCTGCTTACAGGATGTTTTAGGTGAACTAAGGGCCTAAAACTGAATTTTTGCCACACCTGCCTCCAGCTGGTGACCTGATCAAATTTACAAGCTAAATATATTTTAACCGCCCATAAAACTCCTTTTGCAAGCATTTACACTAAATTACTACTACAATGACAAAACCTACGTACAAGAATAAGTTACTAGAATATTGGCCATTTATTAGTGCTAATTAAGCACATATCAATGCCTTATTCTACATAACTAAACTTAACTACTATCTTACTAACTATTAATAAGCAGCAAATTAAGAAGTTATTGAGAGAAAATCATAGTTAATAGTTAACAAATGTTACCAAAAGAACAAATAGATTTGTTAATATATTGTTTATTGGTCCCTAAATAACGTTGGGATTCTTGCATGTTTTTAGTCAATTGAAAGCATTATTAGGCTCTGAAATATTCAATTATTTTAAAACTTGATTGTATATGCAACTATTTTCTCCAAACTCTTTACGGTCATTTATAACTAATCACAACGACCTTTTTTTAGTTTGCTTATGTCAGAAACAGCATTTGGCCCGTGGCGAGTGTTGAGTTCAGGCCCTGAGTATACCTAAATTTGGTTAGGATTAGGAATTGGTTTAGGGTTACTTGTATGTAATTATGCATCATTTAGTTATTAACACTTTATTTTACAGTTACACCTATTAATTGATTATCAGCATGCATATTACTAGACAGTTTTTCTCTTGCTAGCAAAGGTTATATTTACGCATTCATTTATTTTAATGCAGGTTAATGATAAACTTGCCATGGCTGTAGTTAACACTGACAATAGATCTCACCACAACTGAACTGAGCACCAGACGTCGCTGCCTTCACTGTAGACTAGGTGATTTTAATGGGTGTGATGTAGCTGTGTCACAGTCCACTCAACACAAGCCTACTGATCACTGGGTGAAACAGCTAACGGACCACAAATGAATGTGTTCAGACCTAAAGCACTGGTGGTCGAGGGCCGTATCCCTCAGTAATATCCCCCGGGCCCATCTCCTGCAGGAATTTAGGACTGTCATAGTCAGACGGCCTGCCAAAGCCGCCAGAGTCTTCACAATCCATGTCCTCTGATGAAACATCAGGGAGATCAATGACAGTGTCATCGAGTGTTGAGAATGTTTTGCAGTCTTCCTCAGTCGGGGAACTGAGAGGGTCATGTGACATCACTGGAGAAATGGCTGCCTGTTCAGGTTCGGAAACAAGCATTGTATGATCTTGCCTGGGAGCAATGCACCACTGCATATGGAAAGGAGCAAACAGTTAGTCTTGGTCTTGCTAATGAGCAATCAACAGCACATCAGCAGACATCTCAAATACAAAACGCTGCCCAATCAGAAAAGACCAGTTCTAGAGTCATGAAGTAAAAGTGAAATGACCGAAAGACACATACTAAAGGCATTTTGGGGATTTTGGACCATTTCCTCCAAAGCAGCCACACAAAGCCAATGATGATGAAGAGCACGATGATCCCTCCGCCTAGCAAAGCTGCGATTACGGCAGTGTGGTCTGCAGGAAAGTCAAGAACAATTCAATGAAGAGTCTACTCTAGGATTCACAAATAATAATGACTTTATTTAAGGTAAAGATAACCCGATTGGCTTGTGCAATGTATTATGGGATTGCATTCACTTCTCAATATAAAAGATGCTAAAATTGAGCATTTTTGCAATCGGCATACATTGAATCATATTTTAGTACATTACATAAAAATAAACGAATGATACTAAAGTAATGATAATGATTTTACCGCTCTCAGGTGTCTGCTGAGGGACAGAGACGTTTATGTAGGTATATGAAGGAATACCAGCAATCTTTCCTTCGAGCTTCAGCTCAACACGCTGTGCAGCTGCGCTCTGGTTCAGGTGGACTTCTGCAGTGCACAGCTCCTCCTCCTCAAAACACAAGAATAAAACCTTTCGCTGTGGAAGCAGAAAAAAACAGAAGGTGAATTCAACACTTCAGCATCCTAACATGACTAACATTAAAGAAAGGATATCTGTGCTTTACCAACCCCATCGTGTGTGATTGAGTACTCAAACTCATCCTTTAGTATGACTTGCTTATGAAGCACGAAAGGGTGCTGAAAGGATGCTTTAATCACATCTTTGTGGACAGATGTATTTACAGCAGGAAAGTTCAAAGAGCCTGGACAAAAGAAACGCTGATATAAAGTCAAAATAACAAGAAAGAAGTAAAATAATAAAGTCATCTGGGAAGAAACTAAAGCAAATTAATTGCAACACAATATCCAGACAGATTTGCATTTCCAGTGCTTGCAAGGCAGCCGAAGAGAGTTTTAGTGAATTTCTTTTTTTTTTGTTTGACGCTTTAGTTCTGGCTAACTGAAATGCTGCTGTAAAAGCCCTGAGTACACTTGTTTTTTGTAATGCATAACCTTTCAAAGTATACTACACTCCATTTGATAGCATGCACCAGCAGTCAGAAAGCTTTATTTTTCTCCAGAAGTTATGAGCATTAAAAAAAAAAATCTTTGAATTCCTGTAAAAACAGCCGCCACCTCATAACCCCCTTGAGTTTGTATTGTGGTTGCAGTCTGCTTTTTTAGTTGTTTTTGCAACTTTTTAGTTTCATTTTCTCGTGTCAGCCGATTAGTGCTAAACCAAGCCAATGCGCATGTGTGACCTGCGCATGTATAAAACAAGCACAGTTACAGAAATCATGTGACAAAAGGAAGCAAGCCCTAAGACGTCTGAGAAATATTGATAGTGTTTTTTTTAAATGAACAGTGCCTTGCAAACACCATAATAGCGTTACTGTATCCACGTGATTAAGTTCTACGTACATTTATATTGATGTGTTTTCATATTAAAATAGTCTTTGCTGTAGGTGAATCTGATGGAGACACTTTCTGATTTCTCTTGCCCATCATGTACCGTCACAGACACAAAGTAATCATCCCCCACATCCCTGCTGTAGCTGCTGATGTCAAGGTACGTCTGAGAGGTGTCTACGGTACGGGAAGCACTAGAGATAAACCAGACAAAAAGATTAAGGAATGTGATTGTGATGAAGTTTTCTGAAAGTTCTGATCAGCTGCTGTTGACACACACGTACCTTTCATAAGGTTTGATGGTTATACTGAAGTTCAGCTGGTCAGTTGGGTTACTGTAGTTCCAGTACAGCACATTCACAAAGTTGTGACAAACAATGCTGACATTTGTTGGAGAAGGAACTGTAAGAAAAAAAAAAGTCAGATTGCTCAACAGTTACTGAAATGCTGAGGTGTTTTTTTTAAACGAATGTCATCTTCAGAGATGTTGCAATCTTGTACTAAATGACACTTGATCACACGCACAGACACACAACTGAATCTTATCCAAACATAAATGTTTAAAATGAGAGTGGAAAAAAACATAAAATATCATTTTTACATTTCAGCAGGGAAAAACGTCATTGAAAACTGTTTCAGTATTCACACTGCAAGAAAATGCATTTTCTTGCTCTTAATTTTTTTTGTCTTGTTTTCAGCCAAAACATCTAGAAATAGTTTTTCAGAAAGAAAAGAATGTGGTAAACAAAATAATCTTATGTCAAACAGAAAACAAGATTATTTTGCTTACCTCATTGTGAAAACCAGACTAGCATTTTTCCTCATCTAGAAAATTGATTGGTAATACCATAATATATTGGTATAATCTGAGACTAACCTATTTGTCACAGTACTTAAACAGACTTTAACTAAACCTACACCAATAAATACAATTAAAGTGATTTTGAATGAGCAAGCATCACAACAGCCTGTTATTTAAGGTCATTCTTAAGAGAGGAAGTGGCTGATAGCATATACCTTCACAGGAAATGCAATGTGAAGATATGGGGGGTAGGGTGGGAATCATTTCAATAAAAAATGTTGGTGGAGCCCAAGGTTAAAACCGGGGCCTAATACAACTCAGAGAAAGGGATTGAGGCTGACTGTGTATCTTTTAACATACAGAAGCTGCTGAGAATGCTTAGCGTGCAAAAAATTGGGATTTTAGAAAGCACTTACTATTACATTCATTAAGAAACACCAATAATAAGGGGTAACCAAAGCTGTCATTTAGACAAGCCCTTATGTGGCTTTGGCATGCTTAGGGAGTGATAATAAATTCAGCGGGAGACCGCATGCTCAGTGGCATGTGGATTGAAAAGTGTATCTCATAGAAAAACCCTTAATCTGAGTATTGCCAATCCAAACATAGCAGTCGCAGAACAAACTCAGGAGCAAAGCAATACAAGAGTAATATATGTTAAACCATAGTTGTATTTTGACAGGTAGCAGGTAACTAATGAGTTTTATTGTGTTGGTGTGAAGCGACAGGACGCAGCATAATGTTATGATAAGGGGCGTAACATTTCTGCCAAATACTTGCGGTATTCAGCTAATCACAACGCACGGAACAGCAGGCCAATCAGAGCGCACCTTACATCTTCTATGGATATGTGGAGGTTCTGCACAAGTGTGCCCTCCGGCTTCCAGTATGCATTAAACAGACAGTACATTATTGATTATTATTATTATTATTATTTATACTATTTTGGGTAATAGACCATCAGTAGGTAGTAGGGGTGGGACGATACAGGTAACTCACGATTCAATTCTGTGGCGATATATGGCCACGATAATGATAATATCGATATATCACGATATATGTGACTTAGTGTTAATTTCGTCAGACGAGACGAAATATGTTCGTCAACGACCTTTTTTTTCATGACTAAG
>JAUCNO010000124.1:2667951-2682599 GCA_032353835.1 Enteromius viviparus
GGAGACACCGCTCAGCAGTATTTTGAAAGTGATTGCAGTACCAGTTTTGGCCATTTCTTACATAAGGCTCCTTTAAAATACTCCATAATAGTGAAATAGAATTTTATTAGCATAAAAAAAAATCAATGTCTCAGAACCTGATAACTACAAAAGACAATTAACATTCAACAAATGTTGCTTTGAATGCATTTTAAAGAATAAGGATAAGAAAGAAGAAAGCAATAAATTCATTTATCCTACTGGGGCTAAGAGCAATTATAAAGCATCAGTTTCTTAAGATCCCATTGCCTCCTTTCAAAGTTGTGTGACATTTTCAAGTGATTATGATTTTAGTCATTGTGAAGGAACACCTGTAGATCTGAGCAATCACCGTGGGATAGTGAGAAATGTCAGCACACCAAATTAATTAAGTAAATGCCTTTTTCCAATTATTCAGGAACAGTCTGCAGTAAATCCATTTGCTTAAGTGATGATGGTATCATTGCATCAAAGTGAGGATCATAAGGCTCTCAAGACTTAGTTAAGCACACTGCTGTGATCAGGCGAACCGCATACGTAATCCAGAGGGGCAGAGAAAAGAGCAACCTGATCTTACAGATTTGCGTGAAATAACCACGAACTCTTAATGCATAATTCCGTGTTAGTATCACATAATCATCAAAAATTGCAAGTTACAAGTACCAACATTATTTATTAAAAAGGATTAATATTCTAATTCTTTCCGAGATGAAAGGATTGATCACCATCTCTCCGTCCGCCGTGACTCATCTCTGCTGCAGTCAGCTGGTTTAGGGTAAAGGTGGCGCTAGGCGCTACAATAAAAGTATAAATTTTATATTAAATGAATCCAGTAATCCGTAAGTGGATCACGGCTGATGCCTGTCACTGACTTACATTGTAATCTTTTACGTGGTAGTATCACGCAATTTTCAGTCATTCAAGCTAAACAAAAAAAAGGATAAAATATAGTAAAATTGTCTGCCAACTGAATAACTTTTACATGAAATGTTTAAACCTAAATTCTCTCACATCCGTCATGAAGTCTAAAACTTTTATAGTGTCACTACAGCTTAGAGATGAAATGTAGAGCATTATCAATAATTAATCTATTCGATAGCCTTTTTGTGTTCTCCAAATAGCTGGAGGTTCTGCTAATTACTGTACAATAGCCCCAGAATACCTCCAGCTTGAGGAACATTATCACTCTGGAGTTGGGCACAGCAGAAAGTAATAGAGGATCAAAATGGCTCCTAGCTAAAGCACTAACCACTTTAAAAACTTCCATGGCTTACAATACATTCTCAAATCAATATTTCATTAACTGGAAAGAGGCGAAATGTTAATATAAAAAGAACTTTTGCAGCACTCACATTTAAAGTTTAGCTGAAATAAAACATTAAGGGAGATTAAATGTTCATACTTTTTTTCTGCACAAGTTTAATACTCCAGTGTAGAGTACAGTATGACACATTGAGGTAGCAATAACATTATCACTAAGTGCTTTATTAAAACAGTTTTTTAGACATTGACAAAGAAATCTGAAGAAACATTTTAGCCATCCATACCTTTAAAATATGATATCCTTGCCACAATTCAAAGGATGGCCTTTAAATAGTGGTGAAACAGGAGAATGATGACAAAGTATATGTATATGTATATGATGACAACATATATATAGCCTATATTGGTTAATAAAACAAAATCGAGCACCAATAAAAACTTGAAATTGAAATAATGATAGTTATTTTACCTAACAGTATTATCTTTACCTAGTTTAGTGTGACATTGCAGTGGCATATTAAAGCATATTGTTATTATTGCTCTGAATTAAAAATTTGAATAGAAAAGATGTTCTTATTTGCTTAAAGAGGTTGTAGACAGAATTTCTGTAAATACCAACAGTGACACCTAGAGTCTGACATGAAGAGGAAGTGTGTGTTTTATTCCTCTAAAGTTAGTGAAAGAGAAACAAGTTATTAATGAAAAACAACATGAAAATTATGTGAGACCCAGGGAACAAGATAATTCATTTCTAAATATGGTTATTTTCTGGGATTTTTTTTTTTTACCCTCCTCTGGCAGTAGATTTTTCTTGGTGGGCGGATATTCTAGACTTGTATGACTCAATATAAACTCTATAATAACTTAAGCCCAGTTCTAATTGCACAGGGGAAATTAGTACATTTTATTATATATATGGTTTGGAATTGCACGGAGGTTGCCCATTTTTGGAACATGGTTAAAGAAAATCTGTCCACTATATTAAATGTATCTATCCTTCTGTCCCGTTCTGTCTTTTTTAAATCATCTTTCCAACATCCAACTTAAAATTCAGAAGTAAGACTTTTTTAACTGGCTTGACCGAAACAAAGAAAATGTGAAGTTTTCACATTCCCTTAAAATAAGCAATATTGTGTTCTCACTTCATACACACACACACACACACACACACACAATATATATATATATGTGTGTGTGTGTGTGTGTGTGTGTGTGTGTGTGTGTGTGTTTACATGGGTAGTTGACAAATAAAAAATAGACTGCGTCCTATTGTGTGACAGCAAAAATGTAGAAAAAAAAATTACAAAATGAAAAAAATGTATCTTTATTTTTACAGTTACAAATAGTATGAGAGAGGTTCATCTTGAGTGTAAGGTGCAACGACACACTGATACATCAACAACCCAAAATCTTTAGTGCATGTATAGTCCCTTGTATATTTTGGTGCATATTAGATTTTAAATATTTGTTTTTCAATATTTCTTTCCTTTAATCTTCAGTCTAACTTAAAATTCTAAAATTAGAATTAATGTAAAGTTTACTGACTGTGAGTAATACAATGAAAATATGCCAAATGGAAATGCATCAATTTTGCAAAAACTCCTATATATCATATATATTTAGACGCTTGCTTGAGATAGTTTTTCAGGCATTCTGAAAAAGGAATATTTCAAAAAACTGCAATGGAAATATTTTTTTGTTAGTTTTTTTTTCACAGGTCACATGGCATATGTAAAAAGTCATATGATCATTCTTCAATGTTCTACCTCCAAGAAACATACTTGGTTATGGGCACTCTAGTTGATTCTTATGTTTATTCCAGCCACGCAGCAGACATTTCTGCAGTGGCTCTCTTTGATGCTTCTATAAAGATGCATAAGCCTTCTTGAATAAATATATCCAAAATCCATCAACTCTCACAAAAATCCATTGCCATGACTTATCGGTATCGGTTACAAAAGGTTACTTTTTAGTCGCATAACATTGGTTAATGGTTAATTGCTTAACTTTTTTAACAACGTTTATAAAATATTGCTAAGGTTTTGTGCAAATCTGTTATGGAAATGCAGCTACAGTCACATTGGAAGTAGAGACATGGAGTAGAGGACTCCATTGTCCTGCAGAGTTTTGCTCCAACCTTGAACTCACCTGCTTGTAGCTTACAAGTCCTCCTGAACAGCTTAATTAGCTGGTTCAGGTGTGTTTGATTATTGTTGGAGCTAAAATTTGCAGGACAGTGGCCCACAAAGACCATAGTTAAGAATGCCATCTTTAGTACATAACCATGGGCATGAAGTGTGAGATATACACAGTCACAGTGGCCAGTGCTTCTCAGGATCATAAAGAGTTTAAAGCCGGGCACAAGGGAGAGACTATTAAGGAGAGACTATTATAGGTTGCCTACCTATTAAACAAAGGTAGGCAACTGCCTTGGGCCCCCAAAATGCTTTTCATGAGATGTGCATTAAGCATGCAAACGAATATGATGTTTATTACTACAACCATCTGTGTGTCCGAGTTGAACGTGCTTTGTGTGTATCCATTGTTGGGCAAGCTACTTAGAAAATGTAGTGAGCTAAGCTATCATACTCTACATTGAATGTATCTTAACTACACTAAAGCTACTACACTGAGAAATGTAGCAAGCTAAGCTACAGCAACATGGCAAAAGTAGCTTAACTACATGTAAGCTATTTATTTTTTATTGAACCAACTTTAAATCGGTGCTACTTTAGTGATGAAAATGTCATTCAAACAGATAGGCACGCATAATTGTGCAATTATTTATTTAACAATTGTTCCAAACAAATTTGGCAACAGAAACAAACATAATAACAACAAAAGCTGTTGAGAGCGTGTGTGTATTGTAATCTGAATGCATGCTTATGTCTAACTTAGTGCAGCTTAAACCACAGGACAAACAACATTATTATAAACTACTCAAAACGGTACCAACATGGAAAAAACAGAGCGTTGTCTCAGTCAGCGTCATGAACTTCTCGAGGTACAGCCACGGTTACTTCCCCCACGGGATCAATTCCTCTCCTTCTGCCATCTTTCCAAAAAGTGTTCGCCCAAGCATGTCACGCGTCCGGTGCCGAAGGTGGCGCTAACACCAAAAAGCTCATTGCCAACCGCAGTAAGAAGTCACTGACATTAATGCGGCATTAATGCGTTGGCCCATGTATGGTGGTGGCCTCATATACTGATCTAGGATCAGTGATGCGTAGCATTTGTATTTCCGATTTGTGCTTAAGCGTCAGAAATGCTTGGGAAATGTAGCGTTAGCTTGTGTGGACGCTACCGCGCTAGTTGATCAATAAAATAGCTTCGCTACTGAAAAGCTATTTGATTGTGAAAATAGCGACGCTACTGCCCATCACTGCATGTGTGGCATATCAAGATGTTGATTAGACGTCATGATTATTGCACAGGTGTGCCTTAGGCTGATACTCCATCTGTGTCAGAGAATACATCTTTCTAACCCTCACCAGTCAGCCTTTACATTGCAATACACACTACAAAATATTCAAAACCTGTGGTGTAAACACATTTATAAATCATTTACAACACTTTCTGCATACCCTATTCTAAAGTGTAAACTACTCATCAGATGTAAATGTTTTACAAGCCTGCTGGTTACAGGTTTTGTGTGCGTATACACTGGGCTGAAAGATCTACCAATGATGAGTAAAGCATTTACAACTGATGAGTAGTTTACACTTTAGAATAGGGTCTGCAGAAAGTGTTGTAAATGATTCACTAACCCATTTACACAACAGGTTTGACAGCTCGATCACACGGCAATTCATATTTTATAAGGGGACTAATTCGTACAATCTCACTCGTACAAATTCATACAATTTATGCAAAATTGAACGTATTTTATGAGTTGCCAATTCATATGAATTTGTATGAATGACCTACACCTAACCACTCCCCTAAACCTACCCATCACTGGGGTTTTAGACTTAACGTACAAAATCGTACGAGTGCGGTCATATGAATTAATATAAATTAATATATAAATAACTACATTAATAAAACAATAACTTATTAACCATTTACCAAGGATATGTTTAATTATTCTATTCTATGATTTTTTTAAGATAACCTATGACAGATTTGTACATTCTATATTACTTAATAATTTGTGAACATATATCATATATCATGTTTTGTAAATGATTAGTTAATCATCGTCTATTCACTTTTAAATGATTCATAATTCTATCTACAAAACATAGATAAACATATTAGCATATCACTTATTAATTATTTATGAACACATAGTTATGTTTTGTAAATGATTAGTTCATCATTGACTAATCACTTATAAATGCCTTACAACTGAACCTTATTATAAAGTGTTACCTATATTTTTTTTTTTTTTTTTGACAGAAATTTGACAACTGCTTTCTGCTGAAAGGTAACTCTCAAACTCTCGCCAAATCTGCCAAACCATATTTCTTGGCCTTTTATTCAGTTTTTTAATTTCATAAAACACAACATTCTCAATGTAACACACACAAATCTAACTGAAATTAATACTATTGCAAAGGTGTTTGCAAATGTGCTTCGTTTTGCAAGAGATGTCAGGCATTTTTCCTTTTGTGTGGAAGTCTTGGATTTGTGTGTGAGGTTTTGAATAAAAGGGGCAATGTTTGTTGAGGTTTTTTTTTAATAAGTAACCTGTAATCTGTAACCTATTACAACCTATTTCCAAAGCAACTGTCCCAACACTTATAAACACACACCAGCGCTGCAGTAAAGAGTTCTCAGAGAATAACAACTGAAATTTCAGCCTGTTAACTACAGTAGACACACAAGGAAAAGATCAGCAAGAGATAGCCAACTAAAGACGACAGCAGAACATAGCAACCAATCATTCATCAAAATTACAAAAAATGTCATTTAAAATAGCAAAGAAATGGTTGCATTTTACATAAAATGATAACCTACTTGAATCATACCTTATTACCTAATCTGTAAAGGAAAATCTGTAAATGTAACTGAAAAACTGGCAGCTGTGGTTGCTGGAATTCGATCGTTAAAAATACAGTAGCACAATTTTAGGTTTTACGGTTTAACAGTAATACCGTATTTTCATTAACTGATATAATGTTAATATACCAACCTATTAAAGCACTGAAATCTGTTTTGTATATTTGAAATACACTGATAAGCACCAAAGGCAGGTGTTGATGAGAAAGTCACATGATGAACCAAAGCCCATCACAAGCCCAGAACATACTGTATATAGAAGGAGCTCAGTGTCATTCACACAAACACTAAACACCATCATGAAGACACTCCTTAAACTGAAATATGAAATAAACATTCATTTAACAACATTACATGTAACATACAACCCTAATTAACACAACAGTGAAGAAAACACAGTTAACAGTTATTAAAACATCAAATTCAAAAAAAATTTGAATTGCAATGCAGGGAATTCTGGGAATGTCAGTTTACGTTTTTTACTTAAAATTTTACAGGAATTTACAGTTCAATCACTGTTAATCTACTCTCCCGTAGCAGACACAGTGCGCCCTGGTTCAGAAACATAGAAACTTTGAGCACTGTTTACAGTCAGGAGAAAATGTGCGCATGCATCATGGTACTCTCCAAAATGGTAATGAAGTCAAATAAATTGTTGAATAAATTATGTTATCTTAATTTGTGTTCCGAAAATGAAAGTTGATTGTAAAATTGAAAAAAATTATACTTCTGCTTGAACTTTTGCTTTAACTAACAGCGACTCACAGTAGCTTAGCCAAACTTTGAAAAAAGAAACTCTATTAGTCTGAGATTGAAGATCAGCGTGGAGGGGAACAAACAGCTTCCACGGCGACTCATCGTAAATCTACACATTAGCCCGTCTACCCCGCTGTGCTGGCAACACTTCATTTAGCTGATCGCGTTTTATTTAGGGACGCTGCCGCTCTTCTTCGGCAGACACGCACACCCTCCTCTAAGTCGCATTACCTCGTTGATGTTTGGCATCTCTGATCTCGCGAACTTTAAATCATTATTCTGAGAGCTGACAAGAAACTGTCAACACCACCTGCTACGTCCGCGAAGGTCCTGCCAGCTTACATCTCTTTTGAGCGAGCCATGTGTTGTTGTAATGTAACGCGATTGCAGAAAGCGTTTCACACCGTTTTCAGTGAAGCCAAAACATGAACAACAAAGCATGCCAATTATGGAGTCATTTGAGTGTTTGTTGAGCTTCGGCTGGGCTCCATTTTCTCTGGCTGGCCATATTGAAGGGGTCAAATGGAACATCTGAATCGCTGCTTTATTACACATCCTGTAATCCCTCTTTCATTCGGATGCCCAAGAAGAAAGCGGGAAAAAAAAAGAAAAAACGCTCCTTGTTACAATTTGGCTCGGAGTGTCTGTGCACATTGCACTTGCGTCTGTAGCAGCATGTGTTTCTGGGATTGTTCTGGAAGGGAAAATGCCGAAACAGCAGGGAGCAAGAGATAAACAGGCTATTCGTGACTCGTTAAAAAAGGCGACGGTGGCCAACATTGTGGAGAGCGTAAGGACCCTCCTTCCAACTGGGCTATAAACTTTTTCGGCACCAGCTGGACCGAGCATCTGTCGGTTCGCGCATGGAGAGATGATCTGGTGCAGATGACGATGGAGCTGTGTGTTTAAAAACACGACACCTTACATAACTGTGCAGGTTAAAAACTCAGGTGTCAGGGGTCGATGCCTACTATCAAGGGGCCTTCGACTGCACAGGGAGTGAGTCTTTGTTGCACGACAAACGCTGGACTTGGCTCTGAAATCTTTAAACTCACCTGAAGAGGTTATTTATGTAGGGTCAGGTTTTTTGTACTGACTAGGAAGTGACCGAGAATCCCAGTCCACGGTGAAGTTAGGATGATAACAGCCAAAAAACTGCACAGATGCCATTTCATTTTGCTCCACCTTTAAAACAACTTTCCTTCCAGTTCACTTCCACAACCAACCAGCTGGCCTTGTTTTTTTTTTATAATCTGGTCAATTAAACTGAATCAGTCAGTAGATAAAATTAAACCTTAGACAGAATTAAACAGAAAATGCTGTCACACTATACAGTGGGTACAGAAAGTATTCAGACCCTATTAAATTTTTCACTCTTTGTTATATTGCAGCCATTTGCTAAAATCATTTATTTTGATTTTCAAGTTATTTATTTCCTTCATTAATGTACACACAGCACCAGAAAACAGAAAAACACAGAATTGTTGACATATTTGCAGATTTATTAAAAATGAAAAACTGAAATATCACATGGTCATAAGTATTCAGACCCGTTGTTTAATATTTAGTAGAAGCACCCTTTTGATCAAATACAGCCATGAGTCTTCTTGGGAAAGATGCAACAAATATTTCACACCTGGATTTGGGGATTCTCTGTCATTCCTTGCAGATCCAAAATAATTTTTGATGAATTCAGAGTCATCTGACCCTCCATAGACAGCAACACAACTGAAATGACCCAGATCCAGAAACACAGTTAAAACATTTTAAACAACTTTAGAGAGTATACTATGAAATACCACAATCCTATTTGTGAATAAAAAATATTTGCTCGGTTATCTCTAAAGCTCACTTTGGCTCAGTCTTATAGATTTTCAGATATGATGTTGTAGAAGCCATTCTGAATATATTTTCTTTAAAGCATATATTTATATGCAGGCACTGTCTGTGAAATTATTGGCTGGGCAGTGAGGTGCAGACACAGTGCAGTGTCTAATGACAAGTGTGTGTACATACAGTAGATCAACAATTAAAAACAACACAGATGGCATGCGAGAACACTGGTATCTGTCTGTTGACTGCCTTTTAAACAAGTTATATTATAAAGATTTTGTGAATAACATAATATTCCAAAATTAGTTTCAATTGCATTTATTTTTTCACTTTCTTTCTTTTTTTTGTGGTTCTTCTGTAACTTTAAACTTCTATCATTAATGATGAAACATTGGGACACACACACACACACATATATATATATATAAATATATAGCTACATTTAGTAACAGCAGTAAGTATAAGAGTAACTGGAACAGGGGGTGATCAGGGGGTGGAGATGGGTAGGTTTAGGGATATGTAAAGTGCATGGAGTTGGTGCACCACTGTAATACCAGTGTATATACATGGTAACTCCTCAGGAACTGCCCACTTAATATAGTGTATATAGTGAAAGTGTAATGTTCACCAGCCACAATTTATATGTAAAGCCAAATTTACTGCTGTGTAACATCAGAGTAATTACATGCTAAATCCATAACAATTGTATATATATATATATATATATATATATATTTTTTTTTTTTTTTTTTTTACTAAAACGTGCCTTTTACACATTTGTAGTTACATATTCTATTCAGTGGGTTGTTAATACCCAGTCTCACGATATTTATTCCTGGCAGGGACACGTTTATTTAGTTATTTTCGTAAGTCCAGCATGTTTTTTTATACTAAGATGCATCCAATTGAAATGCATTAGTTTAAAAAACGTGCTGGACTTACGAAAATAACGAAATAAATGTGTCCCTGGCACGAATAAATAGATTAAATTAAATTACGTGACTAAATCACAAACTGCTGTGAGACTGGGTTGGTTATTACAGGTGTGTAGTTACAAACATTAGAGCTGTAGATACTATGTGTACTTGTGGTTATATACTACGTCTGATAACTATATGTAAGTACACAGATATTACACAGACACTTTTTGATGACGGACGAAAGTTTCAGAGGCAGTGTGAAAACGTGATTGACACAACATGAGGTCAAATTTATTTTTCACTGTGTGAACATTTCAGGCAGAAATTGTGAGCTCAGTGTGCACTGACCTTAAGTGTTGAGTGTTTTTGCTTGTTCGGACTTGCGACTCTACTTCACCCTCCCTCTGTGTGAAGAAACTTTGCTGTATTTCAGCACAAGTTCTTTAGTCGCTCTCCTGAAGGTATGCTAAGATGTTTACAGCCTCATTAGTCTGTAAGTGTGAATGAAGGCATGAAAAATAGATAAGCTGGAGCTCTGTCCCGTGCCAGAGGAGGCCGTGTAGCACTTAAGTCTTTGCAGTGTGACAGACGGCCGGCCCTTTCATTCTGCAGCATCAGGGTATCATTTGGAATTAAAGAAACTTTACGACTCCCTGAACTGGTTTTCTGGAATATGAAAACATCAGCATATGGCGGAAGACAGCAGCAGGCTAAAAAGTCAATTTCCCTCATGGAACATACCAAGAGGGGTGACATTCATATTTATATTGTCCTTTTGGCTCGGAGCTTAGTATCGGATAGGACAGTTTTTTATGATGTCTGCTTTTCGTGAGCTCATGTTCCTGGGTTTAAATGTGGAACCAAAAAAAAAGAATTTTTAAGAAAGCTACAAAAAGGCCACCAAAAACAACAATTGTTTACCGACTTGCTTTCATCTTATATGACCTCAGGAGACATGGAGTTTAGTTTGTGCCATGTGGACTACTTTTTGGAGATGGAGCCGTCTAAAAAAACTTTCATAATTTCTTCGTTTTAAGCTTCATGGAAAAACAACAAAAAGCCCCATGCAGTTCGACCGGGTTGAGTCGGGCCTCACTGGTGCCCAGCAGGCAGATGGGCTACAAGATGCTTCTGTACAGACAGATGTGATGCAGCGGTGTAGTAGTGCAAATACAAACATTAAAAAATAAAGGTGCTTCACGATAACATAGAAAAGGCTTTAGCATTTGAAGATCCTTTCTGTTTCACAAAAGGTTGATTGTGGTGAAAGAAGGTTGTTCAGATTATTAAAGGTTAAGAAAGAGATGGTTCTTTGTGGAACTAAAAATGGTTCTTTAATGGTTTTGCTGTGAAGCAACTTCAAAGCAAGTTTCAGGTTACTACACACACACACACATTTATATAAATACATATATATATAATACTGAATTATTTCAGTAAGATTGAATCGTTTTTCTGATAGTATAGGCAAACTAGTTGCCTACTAGTGTATGTTTATTAGTACTTATAAAGGATATATTCTGCATGACCTAAACTTACCCTTATAACTATAACCAGTCCATGAGGAGTTAACCGAGGCAAATGTTTGATGGCATGGGTAGGTTTAAGGGTTAGTTTAAGAGATGTGTCAACAGTGTAATTATAAACATAAATATATAATTTAATTAAATTATCAAATGAACTTAAATGTAAGTACATAGTAGTTAAGGCCAGCTAAAATAAAGCGGGACCCAGAAATCTTCCTGTTTTTTCTCGTTCTCTTCACGTCCCATCATGCACCCATCAGAAATGACAAGCAAGATGCAAAATGTCCCACCCCCTTAGTAAGACGTGGTGGGAGAAGCTGTCAATCACTTAAATTGCTGAGTGGCCCAGGCCTATGTGCTTCTGTCATGCACTGATGGACATGAGGACTTTCCCACCTAGTAGGGGGCGACTTAGTGGCGGGTAGAGCAAAAGAGACGCATCCTAAATAACCATTAATAACTAATCAAGCTTCCCAAAAGACAATATTGCAATAGGCTTCTTATTATTTATGTGTTATTACTGCTTTTTTAATTATGTTCTCTTTCTGTTTTGATAAAAATTTGTGTAAAATCAAATATGTAAAAATGGATTATGCATGTCTTACTTTTTTCCTCTAAAGTCCAATTACACAATAATATGACAATTTCACAGTACAACAGGTAATGGGCAATTATTCAACTTAGTCATGCAGTGTAATGTAAAAAACAGTTATGCTAAAACTAGACAAACACTGGTACGGTTTGACTGTGAAAAAAATACTAAAAGAAATAAATAAATACAAATCATATGTTCAACCTCAGGGTTCTTTTAATGTGTTTATCAATGATTTTCTTCACTTTCTACACAAACACACACACACACACACACATATATATATATTTCAAGGGTTAAAAAAAAGAAAAGGGAATATATATATATATATATATATATATATATATATAATAAAAAAAATTTACCCCTCAGTGTTTGGGAGCGTGCATGGCTCCTCTCACCTCCCCCCGATCGAGCCCTTTTTTATGAATAATTGGTGATGTGTGTCAATATTGCACCCCGTAGTAACCATATGGTTGGCCTGAGCAGACAGGCGATTGTTTGGTGCTGTGAAATATTGTGTTACCCTGTGAGATGTGGAGCCAGTGGAAGCAGAAACTGTTGCTCAGACTGACAGTTACATTGTGTGTCTGAATGGGGAAACTTCTGAGGAAAAGATGCGAGTGGACCCAGACAGAATGTCCTGACCTCCCAAAGAAAAGACGATTGGACATGGTATAAGGTCTTCCATCGCTTCCCATCTCTCGCTATCTGCCTTTCAGCCAATGGGAAGTGAAGAGGAACATTAAACTTAAGTAGAACTTGCTTTTGTTCTTCAGTCCTTGAGGAGAATCTTTTTTTTTTGTGCCCAACAGTTGTCCTTATATTCACTGCTATTAATATAATATGCAATGTGTCTCAAATGCTTCAGCGCTCCTCTGGAACAGACTATTTAACGGACTCCTGACCTAAACCTGGACTCCACTGTGATACAGCAAAATAAAATAAATAAATAGTACATATTTACATTCATTTTAAAAATATATGTTGTGATTAGTTCTGGCATGCACATTTCTCCTATACCCAGGTTTATGAATAAAATCAACAGAAAAGCATATATATAAATATATATATTTATATATATATACATATATATAAAAGTAATTATATATATGTATATAATTACATATATATTTAATATTCACTTTATTTATTAATTATTATTATAAGTATTATAAGTACACACTTGCATTTACTTACTGTGTACTTATCTGAGAAAATACTTGTAAAATAAGGTAAATATAAGGGGTAAAGTTAGTTTTATGGATTGGGTTTAGGGTTAGTACCTAGTTATTAGCTAGTTATTGTGATCATTATATATGTTGTTATAGTTCAACTATAAATTCAAGAACTGAGTAATATTAATTAAGTACATGCACTTATGTTTAGGGTTTGGGTTACATGTATTTAAGCATGGTTTATTGTTTTTATAATAGTAAGCACATGTAAAAAGGACACCTTAAAATCAAGTGTTAGCTAAAGTGCCACCAACATAATCACAATATCCTTACGTCCGGTGAGACGGTGTGGATAAATCCTCAAATTACAGAGGCACTGCGGTAAGGAGAATGAATTAGTTTTGTGTTACGGTAATGACAAGACTATTAAGAGAAAGCATTTTTGAAGTCGTATTGGTCTGGACTACACAGAGGCTGGCAATAGGAGCTGTTCAGGCCTTTTAAGCGAGCTGATAATTGCTGTTTAAAAAAAACCTACTCTTTTTTATTTTCATTTCGCCATTATCGCTGCTAGGTACACTTGTCTTGGCAGTCTTCTTTGGGATTATGCAGATTTTGATCAAGAGTGTGCGCAGGCGTTTGCAGCCTGATCAAAAGCATTTAACTGATAACTTTCATCATCCTTTACACAACTTCTAGAACAATCGCCATTCTGTCAGCATAATCGGCTTTGTTTACCAACAAAGAGAGACTAAATTGATGCCCATTCTGCCTTTATCTTAAAACTAAAGCAGAACAATTAAAGCCCATGTCTCTTTGCTCAGCTTTTGATGTGGCACAATGCATTCCCACTCGCTGTTTTTTCTGGGGAAGTAATGTGAAGCGCGCCGCTGGGCCTCAAGCTAAGCGGTAACAAGCATGGGGCGGCTCCTTGTTTTTGCTCAATCGGAGGCATTCAGCAACAGTGTTTGGACTATCAGTATGATTTATTTGTCTGTATTGACCTGCGTCCCCTGCTTAATTACCCTGGGATAATCTCAGACAGAGCCTCTTGACACTGGCAGAAAGCCCAGCCACTTTGGCTCTGGAGACCAACTGTTGACCTGATGGCTGCGGACGGATGGCCAGGACTGGGACAGGTTACAGATCACAAAAACTAACCAGTAACTATTTCAACTACTTCATTAGTCTTATGTTACTCATAAAGTGTGATCACCTTGTGATTGCTTTTCTACATTTTCGGATGTTTTTTAACAACAATTTTAATATTAAAATATTTGGTATTTGGTATATAATATTAGTTATGTCAGGAAGCATTGGAATCTAATGCATTGAAGAAAGAAAATATTAAATAATACATATAATTTAATCCAAATAAGAAAAAAAAAGTTAATGAAGAAGAACTGGAACAGTGGTGCCTCATATTTTAGTCAATGCAATAAAAAAAAAAAAACATTTTTATTTTTGTATGTGAAGGTGTGTGTAACATTCTGCCCCTGTCTGTCCTGTCTCCCCCGTGTTTTCATGTATTTGGTTTAGTCCAGTCCTGTTTTGGTTT
>JAUCNO010000124.1:2699753-2733483 GCA_032353835.1 Enteromius viviparus
CCTTGAAAGAGCCTTGAGTGGATTATTTGCCATGGCAACAAATGGCTGTACCATGGAAGAATCCCTCAGCAAGATACTTCCGAATTGGTATCAATCCGGAAGTATCCTGGGTTGGTGGAATTTAATGTATACGGTCAGTGTTACTTGTAGATACTCCCGAAAATCAGTGGTGTATACAGGAGTTTCCTAGTCCGGATACACCTCTTTTCATGGAGTGGATGTAGTACAGCGTACAGCTGTGATTAAACTGTGAAGCAGCGGTGAATTTTCAACTAATAGTTTTTTAATTACTATTTTACTTATAGTTTACATTATTAAAATTAAAAGTATAGTATCTTAATATTTGTGTCTGGGCTAACACAGGGTCCGTCCTTTTTTTCCTTATCGAAACGGCTTATAGTCTGTTGCTGCTTAAGCTATTAAAATAATTCAGTTTTCTGTGTAATGGCACAATTTTGTTTCCATTTTTTTTTTTATTAAGCTAATTTATAAAAACGTTTGGAGCATTTGTTTGTATGTTAAATATTAGTTTGTGTTTTTTAAAGTAACGACCAGCGGTAGAACGTGAGCTGATCCTGTTCGATTAATTTGTCTTAATCCATCAATGTTAAACTGCATTTTTTCGGATAAAGTTAAGATTAATAAATCATTTGAAAAAGTTAAGGGTCTACTTTTATGTGAATGCACTGACAATTTCAAGAAATTGGTGTGATTTTAGAAAAAAAAAAATAAGATCTTTCTGTCTTCTAATGTTGTACAGAGGTGCTTCACAAAAATTAACCGAAAGTCAACTAAAAAGATATGATAAATATATATCTAAAGGAAGCTTTAAATTACCATTTGACAAAATAAAAACATTAAAATAAAAACATTGTTCCATTATTTATAGTCACATTTCATTATAGCCTAATCATAGTTCGTAAAGGTGACTTCTCTCTAAAGGCGCATTTATGAGGATATGGCAAGTCATGAATTCATCATGATTTAAAATTATAGAAGATTATTTTTTTAATAGTAGTTTTAGTTTTATAGCATTAGTGTGTTTATTGTCAAACTTGTATTGTAAGGACACTGTAAGAGTTATGGAGTATACAAACCAGAGAATGTGAGCGAAGCGAGGAGTGAAGCGGCATGATTTTGCCTGGAGCTTGGAGCGGATTTTTTGAAAGTCGGAGTGTCGCGGCTTTCTCTCGCTTCAAAAGCGCTCCACTTTTGCTCCGGCCCATAATGCAACTGCATTGGTCCATGTTGTGTAAAGCCCAGTTAAGCACTACTGACAAAAAGATGGATTTTCTGAAATACTACCTTAAAGAAGGTAATCAAAAATACAAATGTTTCCTAAAAGGTAATGACGACAAAGGAGAAAGGGGAGGTAATTACAATAACAAAAGGTTTGTTGTGGAATCTTAAAAGGCATGTGTCAAGAAAACACGATAGTGTTCCACTCACACTTGGACAGTTAAAGTTCCCCTTCAGTCAAGTCACTCCGACGTTACATCTGGGAACTCGCATGAGAGATCAATCGTCTTCGAGTCTTTGAGAAAAGACCAATGAATATTGCCGTGAATTAATCACAGCCAGGTGCACCTTATCACAGCGCGAGTATAAGAGGGCATGGCTAAAATGCAATGTCCTCTGCAGCATCAGAGGGTGAGTCAAGTGGTGAGGCGCTTGCCGGTGTGGGACAGAGGCCGTCCGCAGTCGCTTCATCCTTTCCAGGCGGACATCAAGCTCTCGGCTATGCTCCTCCGATCGCCCCCGTTGTGGTCCCCCCCCCTCGTATCCTTCTTCCCGGAGGTGCATGAGGAGCTGACCAGGTCGTGGCGAGCCCCGTACTCTTCATGCCTGGCCCCCAGCTCCTCTCCCCTCTCCACCCTCGATGGAGGGGCAGCCAGGGGTGTACGTGACGATCCACTAGGTCGAGCGCGCTGTCCAAGGTGTGTAATACCTCGTCCGCTCTCGCAGGCCGAGCTTACTACGCCGCCAGACAGGCTGCTACCTCCCTGTATGTGATAGTCACACTACAAGTGTACCAGGCCAAAGCATTAAAACATCTACACGAGGGTTGATCTGACCAAGGGGTGATGCAGGAACTCGACTTCGCTTTACGGGCAATGAAGGTTACCACACGTGCCCTTGGCCAGGTGATGTCCACGGTAGTGGCTCAGGAGCGCCACCTTTGGCTAAACCTTTTATAAGAAATTATGAATTTAAGAGCACTTTAACTTTTTTCTAACTGTTTTGGTGTCTGGTGTTTTTTCAGCCATGTTTTAATTACAACTACTCCAGAAAAATCTTATATGTATCATTTTAAACACTGAATTTTTCTGTGCATTAAAGAGGACAAGATGTAAAGTCATACAGAAACAATGGAAAATCTGCCATTTGCAGTCATGTTTCCTTTCAACTTACATTTATATTCCTATATTAGAAATTCTAACATCTCAGCATTTTTAATAAACCCAATTGATCATTTAATTCAACCTGTTCCTCACAAATGAAATTGTACAAATATTTCTTAAAAGGAAGTATTAAGAAGTAATAAAAAAATACACACTATACACACTATCCCCCAAGTCACACTAAATACACTATACTCCTATAGTGGCTGCAACGATTTCCACAACAAATGATAGATCTGGATTTGGGTGTGTTAGGATCGGAGCTGTCCAGAATGCAGTTTTGAGGTGAGAGAAAGCATCTTGTGCGTCCGAGTTCCAGGAGATGGATTTCTTGGCTCCTTTTAAGACAGAGGTTAGAACAGAGGTAATTCGGCTGTAATTTTTAATGAACCGTCGATAGAAGTTTGCAAACGCAAGAAAGCGCTGTAATTCCTTGACCGTGGTGGGTATTGGCCAGTCCTGGACGGCAGCCACTTTCTGTGAGTCCATTTCAATACCCTCCAGGGTAATGTAATAACCCAAGAACTGCACTCTGGTCAGGTGGAACTCACACTTTTCTACTTTTAGGTAGAGCTGATGATCACGGAGTCGTTGGAGAACCTGTTTGACATGGAACATGTGAGAAGACAGATCATTGGAGTATATAAGAATGTCATCAATATAAATCACAACAAACTGATGCAGCATGTCCCAAAACACCTCATTCGTAAAGTTCTGAAAAATGGAAGGTGAGTTGGCAAGCCCGTGCGGCATAACGCGATACTTGTAATGACCGCTAGGGGTGACAAAAGCAGTTTTTGTGGAGGAAGCTGAGTGGATGCCCTCTTACTGAACACATCCTCAAATTCCAGGTATTCGGGAGGTATATGGCATTCCTGGTCTCCTTCAGGACTTTCGATAGAAGTAGAAGTTGGACGCTAAGGAAGAGGTGGCAGACAATGACTATGACAGAACTGACTCCATTTTAAAATTTCACCTGTACTCCAACGGGTAAAAGGATTATGTTTCTCTAGCCAGGGTCTTTCAAGGAGAATGTCTACTGAGGTTCATGCAGAATGAGGAAGGTGATTAGGAGTGTTATAGGACCGGTACAAGTGTTAACGAGATGGTTATCAAGGGGTTTCCCTTAAATAGTGATGAGGCGATAAGGAGTAATAATAAATGCACAAGTACTTTTGAACTTGTGCATTTGTAAGATCTCAAAACAAGGTGAAGAAATGAAATTACCTGCTGCCCCTGGGTCGACTAATACTTTCACTGGAAAGAGGTTAGTTTCGGTTATCATCGATAAGAGGTATGGTATGACTATTGTGATGTATTTATCGAACACTCTCCACTCGCAGCCAAGTCGGATGGGGCAGTTCTGCAGGATGTGAGACGAAGCACCGCAATACAAGCATAAGCCTCCTCGAATCCCTCTCGTACGTTCTTGAGGGGTTAAATGATAGGTATCAGTTTGCATGGGCTCCTCGGTTGCGGCGGATAATGGTGCGGACACACTCGGAGTTTCACAGGCTGCAAGATTTTGAGACATCATTACTGCTCTTTTCATGAAAGCATCCAGCTCCACGTTGTTCTCATAGATTGCCATCTGCTGATGAATGTTAGCATTTAACCCTCTATGAAATATGGCCAGAAGAGTGGTGTCATTCCAACCTCTCGTGAGGGCCAACGTGCGAAAACTCCTTGTTGGAGTTGAAGCAGCTCCTCCTGAGCTGTTAAGGAGGGAGTGGGCTGCCCCAAGACTAGTCGAAACTAGTCGTTCTTTTGGGCTGAGCTTCTCTCATGCTCAGAGAAGACAGAACAACATGATAAAAGCAAACAGGTGAGTTTTTTTTGTGTTCAAACAGAAAGTACTTTTTAGCAGGTCTTTGAAATCGAACAGGTTCTCTGCTGGTAAGGATCTCAGGTGAGTACAGTTCATAGAAGTGGAGACAAGAGGCAGAATCAATCCACAGGTAAGTAAGAGGTATGTATACTCAGATTTTGGATCGCTTTAATAGTCCTTTCCAGGTTTCAGAAGTTCAGCAAACGTGCTCAGGCAGGAGATCAGACAGGTGAGATACAGGGAGCAGGTGAGTAGAGCGATACAACCTTGAGCTCAGCCATTGAGTGAATGGCTGAGCGATCTTTTATGGAGAGTGACTGATTGAGTTCAGGTGTTAATAGTCTGGTGATTGGAAGCGAGTGACGGGTGATGGTGATTGCGTGCTTTCTGTGAATGCTGATCCTGGAACAGGTGAGTGTGACGGTGTGACAGTGATGCTTTAGAAGAAAAGCCGGAACTGATTCTGTTATCCAATTGAACTGATCTACTGGTACTGGTCATTTCCTGGTTAACCACAAACAGAGGAAGTCCTGCCTTCTGTCTCTACTGCTGTTATTAGCTTTGAAGCGTCACCTGATCTGAAGCTTCTGAAACACTGACTGTGATGTCATGGGTGTAATTATTTGAGTAATGTAATAAAGAAATATTTTTAATGGAGTTTAATTTGATCAACTAAATATACAGTAACTATTAATACAGACATAATAGAGAACAGTGTGTAATAAATAGTAAAATAAATTTATATATAAATGAAACTGTATAAACGTAAGTGTAAAAATCTATATACAATCAGATAAATTAATAATAAACCTGTATAAAAAAAAAAGAAAAATCTGTTCTGATCCTCCTCATCACCTGTGAAACACAGCAGAGAGAAAAAAACAAAACATTAACTGAATTATGTCAAATACGCAACAGTTACGTAGGCCACAATAAATGTAAACATGACATCTTCAGTATCTAATCATCATCAGGATGAGAACATTCAGTGACTCTTTCTCGTTCAGTGATGATTTGCAAAACAACACAACAGCTGTCAAACCTCACATCATTTAATAATCACAATTTAAATATATACACAGCTTAATGGCAAGTATACAAACTTCCAGTTATCTGTTTCTAATCTATTTCTTCTTTCTTTTTTGACTGGGTTTTGAGTCCTCAGAACTTCTTTTTAACATACTTGCAGAGGCAGTGAAAAGGAAGTAGCGGAGGCTTTGGTTTTTATTCTTTTCATGTAAAGAATGACACACAAAGACTTTTAATAATCAATCAAACAAAGTCTCAACCTCAAGCTTTACTTGAAACAAAAAATCAGGATGACTGGATTTGTCTTACCTGCCGCTGTTTTGGCTGTGTGCGCTAAGCGTGGGCATTTCAATGAATGTTGAGGCGTCACTGCTTTAAGGCACAGCTGACGTTGTCATTTCAATCCTGATTTAAGGTATGGGGATGTTCAATTTAATCGATGAATATGGTACATTGTGAACTTAATTTATTTCTTGTGCATGTATCTGGGTTCTCGTGTGTGTATATCCACAGGTGTACGGAGGAGCTGTAATATTTGATGCTGAATTAAAGGGGAATTTGTATTTATTTGTATTGGTTTGATTTATCAGTTGCTTCAATAATTTTTTATACACTGGTTTGCTATGCTGAGTGTCCCCTGTATTTTAATGTTATTTATTGTGATCTCTTTGTGGCTGTGGGTATTTAATTGGTAATTGTGGTGAGACCATTTTAAGATCATTTTTAAAATTGAGTATACCATGGTGTGAATTTAATAAATGTGTATCTTTGTGTAAGTCACGTCTCTGTCTTTAATCGAAAACGAACCAGCAGGGTCCTTTATACTGTTGTAACTTTTGTGTTTAATTAACAAGTGCTTGTTCCTGGGAAATTACCTAGGTGGCGTAGTCAGGTTTTATTCTAACATCTTATAGTCAAGGGTTACATGTGGTATGTGCCAATGCTGTTGTTTTTGGAAGGAATTGCAAAGTCTCAAAGGGAAGAAAGTATTTGGGAAAAAAGTACATGTATTGCTAAGTAAGAATCAATATTAAACTGTCAACCTTAAAGATAAAGATTATACACCTTTTATCTTAATTCTTGATCCTTTTTATAATGGCATTCAAATGAAAGTTTGAGTTTTTGCCTTGTTCTGCTCATGTGAGTGACACATTTTTAGCTTGTGTCATAAACTGTGGCAAATTTTGTGGATGGACACCAATTGAGATCAACTTAAAAGCTTAAATATGTTTTGTTTCTTGTTGTTTAATACTTTTGTGTACTTTTTTCTAAAGTATTTCTCAATTTTGAGATACTAGCATACAGTAGACTGGACTGTAGCCATAGCTTCTGTGTTTCTAGTATTTCTTTTTTTTTTTTTTTCTTTCAGAACATTTGTGTGTAATTATATTTGTACTAAAGAATTTTAAATTAAAACCTTAAATTAAAAGTTAAAAACCTTCATGAGGCACATAAGAGAATCACAACTTAGTATCCTGAGCTCAGAAAAAGCAAGAGCAAGAGCAATTAATTCTTTATGTAATGGGAGTCTTCAAGGAAATGACAGCAAGAAAATAAAGAGCCATTCTATGTTTCTTCAACCATATTTTCAGAAATATATTCACATATTTCCTATGTGTGGTTTGTAATGATTCTAAAAAAAGAAACAGCAGCACCATAGCTGACAGACCACAAGAGAATTGTACATTAGATGCTTAAAGAATTTATTTAATGATTTAGAAAAAAAGGAAAGGAAACTAAAAGATCACATTTATGATCTTTGACATTGGCAAATATTATGTAAAATGAAGATTAACAACAGATGAAAGGAAAGCTGAAAGAAAAGTACTCATCACAAAATTGTCATTTATGCTCACAGTGCAGTGGAGCACTTTGAAACTGTATAATGACATCACAGAGCTTTCAAGGCAATTTTGACTGGAAGTCAAAGAGATTTTATCATGTTGCAGGCCTGTGTTTAGGTAATTTTGGAAGAGTCTTGAGCTGCCGCACACCTCACACTGCAAAGATAAAAATAAACAATAGAGAATGACACAATGTACATTTAGGGTTTTTACATAAGACTACAATCTACACTCTAGAATAAAATACTGCATAAAGAAGGCAGTGGTTGCGGTGAGTTTGTTTTGTGACTGAAGTTATGCAAAATGATGCCTTTGCCCACACCTTTTCATACGGGTAGGAAATAATTTCGTGATCTGGTTGATGTTTAACATGTGTGATATGATCACGCAACTCTGCTGATGTGATACCATTTGTTTAGGGTGATTTATTGACAGTGTCTCAACTCACCGGAAGGAGGGTGGGAGAGTTGCTGTACCTTTTCTGGGCTGACTGCTGTATATGAGAGCTAAATATTCAGTCAATTTGATTTGAATAAATAAGACCTAAGTGGTCGGTATAATTACAATATCTTTGTGCTGTTGTTAATACTTGTTAATTTTGTTTCTAGTATATTTTCTGTAATAAGAGTTCACTGCAGTGGATTTTTGTTAAAGTTTGTGTTGTGTGTTTCTTATTTTTTGGATTTTCATCCAATTTTGTTTGCGTTTTTATTAACTGTGGTCCCCCTCTTCAATATACTTGTGACAGTATTTGGGGGTTTTGTACCTTTGTGAGTTAACTCCTAATTTATGCAAGACACTGATATAGAGTTTTTAACATGTTCCTGAATTAAGATATTATTAAAGTTCAAATTCATTAGAACTAAACATTTTTTAGATAAAAGAAAGCTTTGTTCTTAATTTATGGTATACAGGATTTAAAGCTCTTTGTTAAAAGCATATAGGAAGAATATAGCTACTTGCGCACGTTCTTTCAGGGATCTCCTGGGTTTTTCCTTGATTATTTGCATATTTCTCTGTTGAACTGTGGTATTATAGCTGTATATGAACACATACAGCCACAGCACACTCTTATTGGTGTGAAATCCCTAAAGTGCGTGAGTGTGTGTGTATTACTTTGGTATCACTGCATACTCACTGCAGCAGCACCATTTCCCACTGTTCTCTGTTTCTGAGCCTGTTATTAGTGCGAACATAAACAATCAAATAAGTGTGTTGTTAATTATGCATAAATGTTTATACCTGAATAAATGTGTGTGAAAGAATCTTACTTGGGCATGGAAGAAGGCTTATGTCGACAAATTGTGGGAAGTCCTGGCTTGGATGGTTCTGGATAATGTTTGTAATCCATTGCTGATATCGGGAGATACGGGTGTACACAGAAGGCACGGTAGCTGTACCACACGTACTACCCCAGCTGGTGATGCCAAACTGAACCCAACGTGAACAGTACTGACTCATTATTGGACCTCCAGAGTCCCCCTGCAAACAGGAAGTCATCTTTTTTTTGTGTGTCATCAATTAGAGATACAAACTGAAAGGAAAAAAATATATGTTTAAAAGATGTCATGGTCTGTGCAGTAATGAGTAACAATCATCTTATTGTTGTACACAGTATGAGCCTATGCCACCAGTAGGAACACCAGCACAGATCATATTGTTGGTGATTCGTAATTTTGGTCTCCGCAGATATAGCACCAGCCGGTTTTCGCACTGATTACTGTCCACCACAAGAACTTCAGCCTCCTGCAGAATCCCAGGAAAAGGTAAGTTTTCTGGCAGAGACACACACATACAATACATACATCAGCATGACGTCTTTATCTGAATAAATTAGTCAAATCTAGTTACTGACAGGACCTATGTACCTCCGAATGCAACTTCTCCCCAGCCTATAGTCTTACTGATGGTGTTAAGAGGGAAATCAATGCCTTGAGCTATCAGACACGCTGGACTCATATATTCATTAAAGTTGACAGGAGCAGACAAGTGCAGCAGAGCGATGTCATTGTCGTAAGTCGTTACATTGTACGAGCTGTGAATGTAGATTTTTTGTACATGTGTCATGATTTCCCTCTTATTTTTTTCCCGCTGTGTCATCTTTCCCAAGTACACATTTATGCTGCTTTCAGAAACCATGTAATATCTTCCAGATAGATCCTCTCTACAAAAAAAGTACAAAAGCAATCACAAACAAATGACAGGTCTTTTAAAATCTGTATATACTGTATGTGTTGATATGGCTCTAACCGAACGAAACAATGAGCTGCCGACAGCACCCATTCCTTGCTGATGAGGGAACCTCCGCAAAAATGGCAGGTGGGGTCATGCAAACTAACCAACCACGGATACTCCTTCTTGGGGGCATCCGAACCACCTATAATACGAGGGTGCATAGGGCCATGTGCACAAACTGTGAGAATAAGAGACAGACCGCTCAATAACAGAAATATTTCAAAAGCTCCAAACAGCAAAAGCTTTTCAATTAGAAAACCATGGTTTCCCATTAAATGTGCAGTAACATGTTAGATATTTTAAAAACTTCTGCCAGGTTAAATCACTGAACTGGACTTACCTTTTCTTTACAAACCCTCCAATCATGTACAGTAAAACAAGTGAGATATTTCACATTTTTTCAATGATGTGTCAGGTATTAAGGAACATCGCTTCAATCTTGAGACAGAGGGGGTCTTTATTCAACTTAAAAACAGATCCTTCCATAGAAGTGACAGAGCACTAGAAAAATAATACTTGCCACTGTTACTCGAGAGAAATGTCTTACCTTGGACAAACATGAGCAGTGCCAAAGTCTTCCACATCTTCACATAGGCTCTCTCTGTGCTGGTAGGATGGTAGTTTGCTCCTCTGTGCTTCTTACAATTCCTTTAATATTGTCTCTTATCATTCATTTGCCTAGTTGTTGGTCACACCCCTTCTCTATTTTCCACAGTTTTCTTTTATGCCTCATATTCTTTCTACTGTTAGTACAATAAATAATGATTGCCTGTTGTTTCATCCCATACAGGATTTTTCCCCCCTGGCCATAATGTATTTTACATTTATGTCAAATGTCTGTAGGAATCAGGGTAGGCAACTCCCTAAAAAAAAAAAGGGACAAATTGCTGGCAGGTGTCGATCAACCCGACTGCCTTCAACCTTCCTGGCGCAGTGAAATTTTTTTTAGCTCCTTTTTTTGTGTGTGAAACAAATTTTTAAAAGTACTGTAGGCTTTTTAAACAAGAATATCCAGGCTGTACGTCTGCTGTCAGTGATATGAGTACTTTTAATTAACATGTTTTCTTAATGCCTGTTGAACATAACAGAGACATTTTATGATTATTACAATAAATTTCTTACATACGGCTCCTTTAACCAATTTTTTTTTTCACAGACAATGATATATTTTAAATATATTCATGCAAATTAGGCCCACATCAAATAAAACAAAGCACTAAATCATTCATTTTTTGGCTTTCATCTCATTGCTTTTAGAGAGGTTTGCTTACGTCAGTCAAATTGGACAAGTACAAACATCTATCTCTAAATATAGATGTTTCTTTCATCTTCTGCCTTTGATAGATCATGAAATGCCGGGCAACTCCATAGTCTACATCACCTCCAAGTGTTGTGACAAACAAAGCTTTGGGGTTTTTCTCACTGTGCAACTGAACTAAGTGCTTCATTACAAGTTCTGTTAATGATCGACAAAGTTCCGGGTTTAAAGGGGGTCAAATGATGTTGCTAAAAATAACATTATTTTCTGTATTTTAGTGTAATGCAAGGTGTTTATGCGGTTTATTTTCCGCCTCCTGAAATGAGTCGATTTGTACAAAGCTCAATGTTCTAAAAAAGTGAGGTGTGCTCTGATTGGTCAGCTGTCCAGTGCACTGTGATGGCCGAATACCACAAGTATGTGGCAGAAATGTTCCGCCCCTTACCATAATGTGATGCTGTGTCCTGGCACTATGAACCCGAAACAATACAACACATTGCAAACCAGGTTTCTGATTACCATGACTAAGTTCTGTCTTTTTATTTATTGCATTGCATCACTCCTCATAAACATAACACCATGTCTGCATTCGTGATATGAGAAACAACAAACAGCAAGCACTACCCTTCACTACTCAAAACTCACATTAGAATAGTAAGTAGCAGCTTCTTTTAATAAAAAACATACCTTAGGCTGTGAGTCGTCAGCAGCAGACTGTTCTTGCAGAGGTAGAATTGCCTCACCTTCTAGTCTCTATGCACAGCCAGCATAGACTTCTCTTTCAGGTTCAGAAAAATTAGTCCTCCGTAAATGTGCTGAACACACTCTGATTTTTGTTGAACTGGAACAGTGTTGTGAATTTCTGATTTCTAGTTAATAAGCACTATTAAGTGCAAGTTTCACTTTCACAACAACACACAACGCATCCTGCGTGCTGCTTACTTCCTCTCAAGCATTGGCCTCAACTCAATTCCTGGAGGGCCACAGCTCTGCACAGTTTAGCTTCAACTTTAATAAAACACATCTGACCCAACTAATTATTCAACATGCTTTACTCACATTCAGACATTTTAGTCAGGTATAGTTCGGTGAAAAACCAAAAGCACACAATACCACGCAAACTCATACAAAAACAAACAGCTGTGGCCCTCCAGGAATTGAGTTTAAGACCAGTTTTCTAAAGTCAGATCAAAACAGAAAGGGATTTTTTTCACCTGTTGTTTACTAAAGTCATGTTAATCATGATATCATTGGCACTAATGTTTAATTAAGACTTGCTCTTTGTCTGCGTCTGTCTCCAGGCCACCACGGATCTGTATGGAAACTGCACACTGCGTCATTCAGGCACATCTGCTGCCGCCCCGGAGGCTGCTGGTGTGTTCGCCCTGGCTTTGGAGGCCAAGTATGTAAACTTTTGTTTTCCAGCCTCTATCAAAGATTTATGACACAGTAAGGCAGCGTTGCTGGCAGACGGCAGCTGAGATGGTAAATTACTGCAGACAAGGGTTGTGTCAGAGCACAGCACCGCAAGCACAACTCCTGCTCTTAAACCTCCCCAATCTATGATTGATAGCCTTTAACATGGAAAACCAGAGCTGTTGCTGCGTTCCTGCTGATTAGGGAGCTGAATGATGATGTTACCAACAAAATAAACACACTGCTTCATGCTCCTTTACTTATAAACCTTACTACTCAATTTGAAAACTTATATTTCATCCATTGAGCCATCCATTAATTCCTCAAACTGCCTGAACAGATCTATCCCAGTCAGTAGTTCAGTAAATGACCTGGACAGGAACAGTGTGATAATTGTGTGAATCAGGGCTGAGATGGTGGTCTGGCACTAACCCTGCTCGAGGACAGAAGGCTATCACTATTCATTTCTAAGATGCTTTATATCCACATACTAGCGATTGGCGAGTATGTCGCTGATCACCTCATGAAAAGGAAATTGAATATCGCTTTTGGTTCAAGCCAACAATTACCCATGTTTCTCTGAAAGCCAGGGAACAAATCATATTTGGCTGCATCTGGCACTCTAGACTCATTAAAAGAGTGTATTATATCAATATTTCATGTCAAGGCTGAAATTAACTACAAAGAGTTCTGACTAGTGCTGTCAATTTATAAAAAATAACTAATTAATCACACATTTTGCATTTTGCAATTAATTGTGATTAATCCCGCCTAACATAAAAGTTTTTAAATGCATTGAATATATTTCACATTTAATCTCCAAATTAATGCTGCGGCATGAGCGTTTGAATCCATGTGCAATAGTTTTATATCAATAGTCAGCAGGCAGGGTCAATATCACAAGCAGAAAGGTACAATGGAGGCAGAGCAGAATCGTGGTCAGTTCCTATGCAGGTCAATGCTTCGTGTTTTAACAGATGAAAATGAACGAATGTTAAATAGTGTGTGACAGAGGGTGTGGTGACGGACAACAGCTGAAGGTGATGATTACAAAATGAGAACTGGTGTGGGTGTGCAGTGTATGATGGGAAATAAAGTCTCAGGGTTGGTGAAGTGAGGCGAGTATCCTCTAGTGGCTCTAGAGGGCACCCATGACAATATTATAATTTTTATAATATTTGTTTTAAACTACTAATGTTACTAGGACATTTTTTTCCTTATTTTTAACCGTTAACTATAGCCATTCAGCATCACCGTATAATTCTTATCAATACAAACAAAACAAGCAGCATACGTAATATGTAATATTAGCATACATGTACGTAATAATCTAATACCAGTTTGCAACTCAAAATACTGGAGTACATCCTGGTTAGATACAAGCCCTGCATGATAGTTTACTAGTACAACTGAAGGAGGACAGTCACACAGTCAGAAGAGCGTGATCTGGAGGTGGAGAAACAGACAGTGATTTTAACAGTATATGTGTTTATTACACTTGACTGAGAAAGCTTTCTAAGGAACGACTGCTGACTCATTTCTGCCTCCGTATACACATTTCAGTAGGACATTATGGTGTCAGGACTGGTGTTAATAACTCTTGACATGGCCTTCCCTGTGTAAAGTCTTTGTGTTTGCTCAGTACTAAATAATGATGTAGGTGGTGAAAGAGCAGGTCTCTTTGTTCAGCCAAATGTAAATACACATCGTAAATGGCAGCTTATTTACATGTGTTTGTATATTTCAGCAGTACTCAGAGGAGTGTAGTGCAGTATGCCTCAGGGCTGAATTGGGCCCAAATAAAATAAAAATAAAAACAAGCCTTTGCGTTTTCAGTCCAGCAGCCCACTATGATCAGAACTGTCAGCTTTTGTTTTTGTTTAACAAGTAATTTAATAAGATTTAAAATGATAGACCAGCACTGCAACACAATCTAAACAAAGATGCATGAACAGTTACTTTTATTTAAATTATATTGCATCATTTCGAAACTGACAAATTCTTTAAGTAAATATTGCACTTTGTTAACAAAAACTATCAATTTTATGTGAAAAGGAATAAAAGGTGTGAGAGTTTTGCTGCCTCTATATAGCAAGGATGCAGACACAGAATGTGAATCCATATGCGGAAGATTATTAAACACAATAGACAGAGACAGGTCAATATAATCAGGCATATGGTCGGGTAACAGTAAGGTAGTCCAATCTAGAAAGTGAGTGCAGATAGAGCGGAGTTGAGCTAGTACTCAGACGAGAACCCTCTCCTCTAGGAGCGACTCCTAAACCTCTACGTGAACGTCCCCGTGGTCATGGTGCTAGATGGTCGGGTCTGGCTCGATGGAACCACTCAGGGCCATAACCCTCCCAATGCACCAAATATTGGAGCTGACCCCCTCGTCGTCGCGAGTCCAGTAGCTCCTTCACCTGATATCCCGCCGATATCCAGAGGAGTTAGTGGTTCTGGGACTTCATGGCCAGGGTCAGCTCCTGGGTGGACCGGTTTTAGGAGGGATACATGAAAAGATGGAGAGTTTTGATAATCAAAAGGGAGCTCTAACTGGTATGCAACTTCATTGATTTGTTTAAGAATTTTGAAAGGTCCGACATACAGTACCTAGGGCTCAGTTTTTTTGCCTGGCAGCCGCAGCTTGATATTCCTCGTGAAGAGCCAGACCCGTTGTCCAGTTTGGTAGGGAGGGTGTGGTCGACGTCATTGGTGGTCATGAATTTCTTAATTTCTTACCGGCCACTGAAGACGATCATGGGCACTGTCCCACACCCTCTCACTACGTCATATCCAATCGTCCACTACCATGAACAGAGGTTGGTTTACCTGACCACAAGAACATGGGTGACTGATATCCGAGGACACACTGGAGTGCAGTCAGGCCTGTAGAGGCGTGGGTTAGGGAATTTGGAGCGTATTCAGCCCATGGCAGAAACTCTGAGTAGCGGTGTTGTTCTCTGCTGCAGTAAGAGCGAAGGTAACATCCGGTCTCTTGATTGAGATGTTCTATTTGGCCATTAGCTTGAGGGTGATAACCTGAGGTGAGATTGATGTTAATATCTAGGTGTTTACAAAAAGCTCTCCATAACTGGGATGTAAACTGGGTTCCTCGATCACTGACTATGTTGTCTGTCAGTCCATATACTCTGAAAACATGTTCAAATAGAGAGAGAGCTGTGTTCATGGTGGTAGGTAGACCCTTGAGGGGAATAAGTCGACTATGATGGTGAATCCATTAGAGAGGGGTAAATCCATGACAAAATCTATTCACAGACTGGACCAGGGCCGTTGGGGAATGATTAGTGGCTGAAGGAGACCGGATGGAAGCTCCTTATGTGTATTGGATTGGGCACAGACTTGACATGACTTGACAAAGTTAGTTATATCTCGTGACATGGATGGCCACCAGAATGAGTTCTGGACCAAATGAAGTGTGCGTGATATACCGCCAGTTGCATAAAAGGTTAAGACTAGTCTTAAAAGATAGTCAGCTAAATTTTTCTTCAAGACTGGTCACAGTTTTTTAAAATTCAGTTACATAAAAATGTATAATAGTCTAAGGTGAATACAAAAAATAAAACGGATTACTCTTAGCTAACTGCTAGTTGGTCAGACTAGCTCTTAAGACACTGTCTTAACACAAAGGCTAAGTTTATGCAACTGGCACCTGGATGACCGGAGCTGAGAGATGAGTGAACCCAGTGCATGATGCCTGGTCATAGAGTAGCTGGTATGTACTGTTTATTAGGAGGACACTGAGGAGGGGATGGATTCTGTTGTTGTTCTCTTTGAATATCCTACAATATATCCCAGGATACTGGAGTTATGACAACTGTGGGAGGAAGAATTAGCTCTGGGGTCTCTGTTACTATGGGTGATTCATGTCTTCGAGAGAGAGCATCTGCTTTGCCGTTTTTGCTGCCTGGTCTATAGGTAACTGTAAATTGGAACCTTGTAAAGAACAGTGCCCACCGGGCTTGGTGTCGGTTCAAACATTTAGTACTTTTGATATACTCAAGATTCTTATGGTCTGTGATAATTTGAAATGGGTGTACTGCTCTCTCTAACCAATGCCTCCATTCCACCATTGCTGCTTTCATGGATAACAGTTCCTTGTTTCCAACATCATAATTTCTCTCAGAAGCTGATAATTTCCTTGAAAAGAAATCACATGGATACAGTTTGCCTGGTTGACCATGACGTTGGGATAGTACTGCCCCTAAACCACAATCTGAAGCATCGACTTCTACAATAAATGGGAGGTTAGGATCTGAGTGTTTTAATATGGGAGCTGAAGTGAATCTCTCCTTTAATGAGGTGAATGCAGGGTCAGCGTCCGTTGTCCAGGGAAGTTTACCATTTAATAGAGAGGTTAAAGGTGCTGCTACAGTGCTGTAGTCTCTGATGATTCACAAGTAGAAGTTTGCAAACCCCAGAAATCTTTTTAATGGTAGTGGCTTGTGGCCATTCAGTGACTGCCTGGACCTTGGCCTCATCCATCCTGCTTCCATAGTGACTGACATAATATCCAAAGAATGAAGTGGTGTGTACATGAAACTCACATTTCTCTGCCTTGACATACAGTTGATTTTCCAACAAACGAGATAGCACAATCCTGACATGTTGGATGTGTTCCTGCTCAAAGGTTGAATAGATGAGGATGTCGTCAATAGAAGCGATTACATACTTGTTTAGGATGTCTTTAAAGATCTCATTTATGAAGGATTGGAAAACAGCTGGAGTATTCGCAAGCCCATAAGGCATAACATGGTACTCATAGTGCTCCCTGGTGGTGAGAAATGCAGTCTTCCACTCATCACCTTCCTTGATTTGGATGAGGTTGTAGGCACTTCTCAGGTCTAGTTTTGTGTATATCTTGGCCTCTCGTAGTTGTTGCAGAGCAGATGGTACTAGAGGTAGTGGGTATCGAAACTTAACCATGACGTTGTTGAGACCCTGTAAGTCTATGCATGGTCACAGATCTCGATCCTTCTAACTCACAAAGAAGAAGCCAGTTGCTGCTGGTGAAGATGATGGCCGAATGAATCCTGAGCTCAGAGCCTCCTCAAAGTTTTCCTCCATGGCCTGGCTTTGTGTTCTTGAGAGAGGAAAGACGAGAGGATAGAATGATAACAGGCTGGAATCTTGACATTGCTTTCAACCCTTGTGGTGTGGCATGTTTGTGGGGTGAAAGTGTCAGACCTTGAGCTTAAGTGTTACTGTTTGTTGGGTGATTACTTTTCCAATTGTTTCATCATCCAGGATTTGATCCGGATAGGAGGTGTGCATGGTTGAGTCGATATTTGAAACTTCTGAATGATGTGTTGACAGATGAGATTCAAAGAGGCTCCAGAGTCAATCATCACTGTCAATTAAAGATGTGCAGTATCAATGTCCAACATAACGGCTGGTTGAAATTATTTATTTTGCAGGAGGTAGAAATAATGCATGTTTATCTTGGATTATTCTTGGTGTTTGTGTGGACATCCCACACTGCGATGGCCTGATTCACCTCAATAAAAACAAAGATGAATTAAGCAATGACTTTCTTTTTCCCTCTCTGAGATGCGTGAAGTATGAACGTGCATGGATTCCACTCCATTGTGAGCCTCTGTGAGTGTTGCAAGTGAGGCTGTGGATAACTCTGTGATTCTTTCTGTGACTGGGAACCTGTCTCCTGTCTTTCTGATCAAATCAGAAAAGGATAAGTCCTCTCCTTTGCAAGCTAGTTCTGTTTGTAGTGAGGCTATTATGAAACATGGCCTTTTTAGGCAAGAAACAAAAGCATGTTTTCATGTAGACTAATAAAAAATGTTTAATGGCACTGAATTTGTATTTGACAAGATTAAAATGTAATTTTCTTTACATGGTTCTTCAAAAAGAGAATAAATTATATAGAAAGTGACATTATCACTAATGTTGATCTATCGTGAGTTGTGAAATTAATCTTTTACTTCCGTTGTACGAACATACATACATCTGCGCATTGATTTTATGATGAGAGAGTTCACATAATTCTATGAAAAAACACACAAAAGGTGTAGAGTAAAGAAGCAAATTTTTTATGTTGACAGCTTATACTTCTTGCTCTTTGTTTTAGTCTTGATTTAACTGGAGACGTCTGTCAAAGTATCAAAGTTTACCATAAAAACAAAACTGAAAACAACCTTCTAGCCATTTTCCTACTATTTCAGAGGGCTGTTTATTAATCAAATATAAGTCATGCCTCATATATGAGTTTGTCTCAGAGTAGAGTTTATTGCCAATCTCTAGAATTAACGGTCAGAGCATGATCAAAGAAGATGGTATATAGCCAACATCTGCTTCCTCTTCCACTCTGCGCAATTTTTAGTTGAGTGCTCTTGAGAAACAATATGCAACTGTAAGAGTTTTGTTGTTGTATTGATATGTGCTCTCTGCAGGAAGTCATTCACTCAGTAGATGAGTGATGAGCAAATTTCTTATTGGAAGGATATAAATACTATTAGGATTGGGAGCTAGAAGGAGGCTTGAATGGTTCAAGTTCATGACAAACAGCAGTCATGCTAGTCATTTATTTTCCAAGGCTAGATTGTATTTTCTCCTGCTTTCCTGCAGTCCAAACCTGACATGGAGGGACCTGCAGCACCTGACGGTGCTCACCTCTAAGAGGAACAAGCTGCATGATGAGGTGCACCAGTGGGGAAGGAACGGCGTGGACCTGGAGTTCAACCATCTGTTCGGATACGGTGTGTTGGATGCTGGAGGGATGGTCAAACTGTCCCGGGAGTGGAAGACCGTCCCGGAGCGATTTCACTGTGTGGCTGGATCCGTGCAGGAGATGCAGTGAGTACTGAAAACACCACTGTTACTGTAAAGTAACACTGCTACAAGCATTTCTCTGCAATTTACTCTTTCATTCATTAAAGTGGCCACTGCAAATACCAGTGCAGCACAGTGTATAGAAACTGTTAGAATGTTAAGCACAAAAATTAATCTTGAGGAAGTTTTATACAGAAGGACAATATAATCCACTTTAACATTAAAGGTATTTAAAGCTTCTACTAAAACTTAATGGTTTAAATATAATCTACTAAAATATTATACTGTAATATTGGGGCTAATGAAGTATATGATGCATTATATTTCGACATAATTGAATTATTTTTTTTAACCGACAGTTGCTTGACTGTGATTTTAGCAGAAATATTTACATTTAGATATTTAGCTATGAAAGCAATCAAAATCAACAAAAGAGCAATGAAATGCAAGTGCTATGACAAGTCTCATTTAGCCCAACATAGTACACATAGCAAGGAATGTAATAACATAAAAATAAAATCCGAATCCTGCTTTATAATTAGTGGCCTTAACTACTATGTACTTACATCCAAAAATAAGTATGATGTACTTCCTTTGGTCATATTGCATTAAAAAACACTTCTGCTGCTGTTGAGGTGGATACAGGTGAGGTTAGGGACAGGTCTGATGGTGTGGGTAGGTTTAAGGTGTAAGGGAAATTACAAGTGTAATTACAGAAATTAATTTCAGATGTAACTTCATATAGGCATTTTAATGTTCATTGTACCAAATGATTAATTTAAATATAAATACATAGTAGTTAAGCTCACTTAATATAAAATTGGACATTAATTGCCATTGGTGGAAAAACAAAATGAAAATCTTTCTTTGATGCTCGCCGATTGATCGCTTCTGGTTTGAATGGCTCCATTGAGTTATATATTCACATCACTAAACCACGGCATCATACACACGTGATGCATATAAAAACAGGGGAAAATAATGCAGCTTTGATTTCTTTATTCAGTGTGCTGTTAAATATTATTTTCCGTCTGTTTTGATATGCGTTACCTGTGTGTGCTGGCCGTGTTATCCGGCCGCTCTGACCCTCTCTGTGCTCTGTGTGAAGGCATATTGCATGTGTTGCCCTCCTGACTCTCCACACTCACTCCGCTTCTTCTCACATCTGCTATAATTAGTCCTCTCCCACTCACTGCTGGGCACTGCATGCTATGGCAACAGCTGAAATTACGCCGTGTGTGTGTGCGCTCTCTTGTTTGTGTAGGTGTCCTTGTCAAAACCTCCATTGACAGTGTCAGCCCTCGTATCATACCTCACACAGGGTTGGTGGGAGTTCTGGTGAGGCACAATTCAAGAACAGCAATTAAGCAGCGGTGCGGGAGAGATGTGAGTGAAGTGTAATGAGTGGAAGCTGTGAGATAAGACTCCTGTGCACCGACTAATGAATGCCTCCACACACACGCACATGAAACTAACTGCAGAACACATTACGTGTCACAGTCATCAGGAAAAGTCAGGCTTTAACTGATTTTTGTTACTGTCTGAGCCATTACAGGATTCAGCCAACCTTTTCACCCAACATGTGATAAAGGTATAGGATTGTACCACTCTCGCTGGTTTCATGGCTCAGTTTGTCTCTCAGTTTGCTGTTCACTTATGTGGTATAAACAAAGCTGTTAATTACATTTGCATAAATCAGGTCACTGCAGTTCAGGTACTTTAATTTTCAATCTAGATTTGGTACTCACACCCTAATTGTGTTTTTCCTTTATTTCATAGACCTTACTATACTGGGTTTAGTGTTTTGTCTTCAGAAATTGTTACAGCAACATTTATTTGTTATAAATTAACACACACACACATGAATTAATTTAATCGTCACTACACCCAACATCCATCACTATCCATAGTTTTCACTCATGTGACGAGTTCCAAGACCTGGAGGGCAAAACATGCACAGAACTGCAACAAAACCTGTCAATTTTTCATCTGTTTCACAGCCACAAATTTTTAGATCACCTTCTAAAACAATAAAACAAATGTATGTATGAATATAATTTTCATTTTGGCCACTTGCAATCTATATTAAAGGGTTAATTCACACAAAAATGTAAAATCTGTCATTTATTACACACCCTCATGTCTTTGCAAACATGTAAAGCCTTTGATCATCTTCTGAACACAAGATATTTTTGATGAGATCAGAGAGCTATCTGACCCTCCATAGACAACACAACTGAAATGATCCCAGATCCAGAAACATAGTAAAACAATGATAAATAAAAGTCCATGTGACATCAATGACTCAACTTCAGTTTTGTGACGATAGGAGAATATTTTTCCATTCTTCTCCTATGACTTATGTCTTCCACCATTTTAGAGAAGATTACTGTGTAAGCGCACACTTTCTTCTAGGCGTAAACAGCCGCTGATTACGCACATTCTTTGCCCCGGATGTAAACAAGGCATTTGATTTCGTCAAATACGTTAAAGCTTGCGTATACACTGCGTTGTGATACTCTCTAAAATGGGGGAAGACGTCATGGGAAAAGAGTAAATTGTGTAATTTTGTTTTATTTGTGAAAAAAAGTATTATTGTAGCATCGCAAAAGTGAGGTTGATCCTCTGATATCACCAATGTTTTTACTATGTTTCTGGATTTGGGATCATTTCAGTTGTGTTGCTGTCTATGGAGGGTCTGATATCATCAAAAATATCTTAATTTGTCTTCAGAAGATGAACGAAAGGTCTTATGGTTTTGGAACAACATTTTTGGGTGAACTAACCCTTACACTTCAACGTTTCAATAGTGTAGTTTACATAGGTAAGCAGATGAACGCAATCCGCTTAATGCTTCAGTGTTTTTTTTATTTTTTTATATGAAAGCACTTAACGTTAAACTTTGCACGTTGTGTTTATATTCTGGCTTCTTCTGCTTGCCTGTACAAAATATACATCAACAATAAGATGTTTACTGAATTTCACATTTTAATGTCTTTGTTTTACTACATTACTACTTAATGCAAACTGCATAAAAATGACTGGCGGTCAGTGGAGCAAAGCTTTGTTTCAGTGGGGCTTTCCTATAAGACTGTGACGTCACTTGAAAACTGTCACTGGAGACCATGGAATAAAATTCAGGATTCAGCAACTCTGATTCTCACAATTGTGAACCGTATTCCCTGTTTACATTAATGCATTTTCATTTCATCCCTGGAGTTTTAAAACTAAAAACGGGGTCTGCAGCATCAAAAGTCTCTGTTTTTGACTTTGAAAAAGCCGGATTAGTTTAAACAATAGGCATAACCGTAGTTATCCACCATGAAAAAAAGAAGGTAATTGTGGCTTTTTTATCTCACAATTTAGACTTTTTTTAGAATTACAAGCAAAATGTCAGGATTGTGAGAAATAAACTTTGAAATGCAAAAAAAATTTAAAAAAATGCTGAATTAGGAGATAAAAAGCCATAGTTAGGAAAAACCTGGTTAACATGAAAGTCTTGGCTTTGACATTTGTGCTAAGTAGGCCAACGGATATTTTTTCTCAATGTCAACATGGTTTTTTATTAACTGTTGTTCTCGTCACATCTCCTTGTGTGGCCTTTGAATTTTTCTCTCAGCTAGTTTCCCGGGAAACACTAGCCTCTGAAAGGCTGAGACACACACAAACACACCCACTAATCTGAGCACGTAATGGGCCAGGCTGGGAGACCTGCCTCTGATAATGCCATTACATCCACTTTACGCTGGCTTGGTCCAGTCCTGCGCTGTTATCATTGCAGCAGCACAAAACAGAGCGTCAGCGGCGGTGGGCCACAACAAAGCAGTCTTATGGAGGGGAGAAAACCCATCATCTGCTCAAAGCAATTGTTGGCAGCAGGGTGGTGCGCCATTGAAAATAGAGGAACATGTAATCTTTTTTTTCCCTGTGGCCTAGTTTTGCTGCTTGTTTGAAACGACAGTAGCTCAGAATTGGGAGAAGTGTAGGGTTGTTTCTAAAGTCAAAACACAAGCTTTGCATTAGAGCTCCAGCTTTTGCACACATGCTTGTTTTGGTAATTACTTATTTGACATTTCTGTAGCTGTAGAGAAACACATTTGTCTCAGCATGACGCCTGTACATTATGGTCAGAGAGCTTTTAGCATTCATACCGGTTTATTAGTTAATGTCGCTGAATTAATATGAACTCTGTAAATGTCACCGGGAACAGATACATCTTATCTAATAGGCAAGCTCACATAGACTTTCTTCTGCACTGATTTAAGTCTGCTGAAGGGTTAAAAATCAGTGTGAAATATTAATTGACACTGTATCTGTCTTAACCTACCTGATCTCATGAATGTGCAGATAAATATTATGCTGAATAAAAATGAAAACCCTGTGGTAAATATATACAAAAATAGACTTTGGTACATGATAGGTAGGGTTAGGGTTGTAAGGTAGACGTGTATCATATGTACGAGAAAACTGCATATCATATGCATGCCAATAAATTTTGTATCATATGCATGCAAAACTGTACACTCAAAATAATTATTCATTGGATGAACTCAATTTAATTGAGGGCAGGATTTCCATCCAGTAAATATGTGTAGCCCCAACGCATAAAAAACAAATGAATGCAATGAAATTTAATTGAGTTGGGTCAACTCAGTTTGAGCAAATATAGTTTTAATGAAATTGATACATTTTATGCTTGTTGAACTCACACTAAAACATTTAACCAGACAATAAATTAATATGAAGACATCCTTTATTCACGGAAAAAAATGATAGGTTTTATTTACTAAACTTTAGGCATTAGCTAACTTGTTATGCGTAACTTAAGATGGTTTTGATACTTCCATGGCATGCCTAGAGTATTTTTGTTGTTATTATTGAAATAGCTTTGATTCATTTTAGCAGGTTCCCAACCACATGCTCTACACTTTACCACACTGTTAACCCCCCGAAAGCACCAACATACCAGAAGGTCTTTAGAAATACAAACATAAAAGAGCATTAAACATTATTTATATATTAAACTATTTTTTCTATCCTTATCTAGCCCTGTGCAAAGCATAATGGGAAGGGGAAACAAAACAGAACTGTTTCAAGTCAATTTACCACAATGCAGTTGATTAAAAAGGGAACCAAACGTAATGGTGTTCAATGAAAATTATTATTTTTTTAAATAAACTCAACAGAACCATTTTATGCACACCAAACACGCGTGTGTCATATGTACACCAAAATCGTTTTTTTTCGTATAAATACCACACGTTTTTATTTTTTTATATTATTTGCAACTACAGCTTTTTTAATTGTAATTTTACAAGTACTCTGAGTCCACATTCAGTACAATTAAACGTCCTTCTGTCTATTTAAAGGCCAAATGGTTAATAAGATTTATGCCATGAGATAAGGTAAGAAAAGAGAGAAGATATTTTGCACTCCAGGGTCACATATGAACCAGCTAGACATAATCTTTTTTTCCATGCAGGTTTTATAATATCTTGTATTCTGTCTTTGTGCAGCAAAATACAGTCGGGCAGCAAACTGGTGCTGAGCATCTCGACCGATTCCTGCCAGGGCAAAGACAACTTTGTGCGCTATTTGGAGCACGTGCAGGCTGTCATCACCGTCAACGCCAGCCGCCGCGGAGACCTCAACATCAACATGACGTCACCGATGGGCACCAAGTCCATCCTGCTGAGCCGCCGGCCCCGGGACGATGACGCCAAGGTGGGCTTCGACAAGTGGCCCTTCATGACCACCCACACATGGGGCGAGGACCCTCGAGGAGCCTGGCTGCTGGAGGTCGGTTTCCAGGGCGAAGCCCCACAGAGCGGCGTGCTGAAGGAGTGGACCCTCATGCTGCACGGAACACAAAGTGCCCCTTACATAGACCAAGTAGTGCGGGACTACCAGTCCAAACTGGCCATGTCCAAAAAAGAAGAGCTTGAGGAGGAGTTAGACGAAGCTGTGGAGAGAAGCTTGAAAAGCCTTTTGAGTAAAAGTAACTAGCCACGTGCATGATAATATCCTCTCTGTATTAGCATATATTCCTAGCCCGTTCTCTCTCGGCTTTCTCTTTTTTCTTGTGATTATTTGATGAATGTCTGATATGAGTCTCTCCTATTAAAGTGTATTCTCTGAATGATACAGCGGCATCGAAAACCATTTGGACACTTAAGACGCGCTTGGAAACGTTTTGTTTTTAAATGCGGTGACATTCAGACTATAATGCATGACTTGAGTGTCCAAATGGGTTTTTTCACACCGCTGTATGCCCCAGTGAGAAAATATCTTACTTTCGATGTTCCTTTTTTACTCTTTACAGAAATGTATATAAACCAAATATATCAAAACTTTATTATGTCTTGCTTACCCTGCTGTCCCTCACCTTTGCTGTACAGTTTGTGACTGTAAATCATTTTGTGTGATTCTCCTTTAAAGTTTAGTATCTTGCAAAAAGAGCGTTGATATTTCTTTGTTTGTTTCTTTCTTATTTGTGAGAATTTTTTTAAATTTTATTTTATGAATAGATGAAATGTCCGTCTTTCTTCTGCGTATGGCCAAACAAAGTATATTTCATAGCATTGTCTATATATAATAAATCTATTTAGCTGTTTGTTAAAGCACCTGAGTGATTAAGACAGTTATTTCCCAGCGGGCTGGGTGATGAGGGGTACAGTGGTTGAAAGTTTAACCTGGTAACAGTTTGAACACAACTCATTCAATAAGAACATTAGGTACACATAAACAGGAACATAAGCATAATTCCTTCTTTACTTCTGTGTGTAGTTATAGTCATTTCAAGGCTTGATGATGTACCTTGCTTTTCTCAATTTATAGCTCACTGTTTTTTTTTTTATGTTACAAAACAAATAGATCTCTGGCAAACAAAAAACAAAAAAAAACATTGTGTACAAGCCAGAGTGCTCTGTTGAATTCTGAACGTGATATTTCAGTATTTTCTCTTCGCTATGGACCTTGCATAGACAATATGTAAAGGTCAAATCTGTATCCCGCAAGGTCAGCTTCATGAAAAATGGATGAGTTTCTTTTTGCAGCTGGCTCAGGCAGAAAACTGAATGATTTTTGCTTGATTCTTGAACTAACTGAACTCTAAGTGGCTGTTAGTTGAATACTTAAATGATACTTAAGGTTTTGATTTATTTATTTATTTTTTAAAGCTGCATTGTCTTTTTTACACAGATGACAAATGCATGCATATATCTCGTGAAAACACGTATAAAATAAAACATATAATAATCATAATATAAATTACTTTATACCCTTTAAATATAAAATGATAATTGATGTAGAGAATTAGATATGGTGGTTATCCATGCCATATTTTGAAAGTTTAATTTCCACGGTAATAAACTACTGCAGTTGGTAGATATTGATTGACATTAAAGTAATCAAAAACACAGATGTGGCATGTTTAAGGTGACAGATATCACATCTCTCTAGGTTATTTTGCATAAAATGGTTTGCAGCAAAGAAATGGTTTTATAGATTAAAGTCTGCGTGAAACGGACGTTTGTGACTGATTTCGCTTCCATATTGTGGCATACTTCCGGGAGAAACAGAATATTGATGGGGAAACTAGAAGCCGTTGCTTTTTTTTTCTACTTTAATTGTTTGGATGAAGTAATTGTAGGCGTTCATTCAGAAATAAACAATAGCAGTTGAAAGGTCGGGGTTAAGGCTCATGCCCAAGCTGTCAAACTGACATCATCAGAGAAGACACATTGTTTCAGAGGGGAGGAGCATTTTCAGCTTTGGATTAAGATTACAGATTGATTTGCACAGATGAATTGTTCATCACAAAAATAGGCATGAGAGCTAACAATATAAATATAGTCAGTTTTGAGTTCGTGCAGACTTTAAATAAAACAGACACAAAACTATATTTTGCAGAAGAAATCCAAGTCAACTTAGAACTACTCTCACCTGAAGAAGATGCACAATATCCCTCATTATAACCACTGTGTCCTAGAAGCTGTGTTACATAAAACTAACCAAATATTATGAAAAATATTGAAAATAAATAATCCATTATGTTTACACTATAAAATCATCTGATGCAAGCTGGCAATCAGTTAATCATTTGTCCACCAATGTGATTAAGCGGGATCTGTAATGTGATCTCTTGCTGGATCGGTCACCTAGGTTTGTTCCAGGACCTTGCAATTGACTAATTAAGCTCTGCAGGTAGTGTAATGTGACAACACATAGATAACACAAATTGGGATTTTTTTAGTATTGATGTTTATTTGTGTTGCAGTTACACATCAAGCCTGTAGTGAGCAATGCTGGTGTCATAATTTGAACAAAATAGTAGCAAATAAATCTAAACATTTGCTTTGGATTGTCATGAGAGTAAGAGCGAGAGAGGGTGATGCTGTACAAATTAATGGGGGTGGCTGCATGGCTCTATTCCACAACCTAGGCACCATTTTAAGGCATCACAGGCACACTCCCGATGACAAGGGCGTTCCACTACGCAGGCAGCTTTTGATTCACTGCCTCCAACGATACCGAGACGTGGAAAAATTCTAAGGCAGCATTGCAAGTGTCTTTTGCAGAAAGGCAATTCCAGAGTAAAAATATCCATCTAAGATGGCAGACGAAGCAAGAGAAAATGCAGGAAATAAATATAAAACTGAAAATGTACCATTTTTATGCTCTCTGTTTTTATGATTATACATTTTTAACATACTTTTTTAGCTTAGCAACATGGTAATACCAAACTCGTTTAAAACCATTTGTTGAACAGAGATTCCCCTGTGCATTTGGTGAATAATGTTTCAAATCAATCGCTTAAAATCGTTTCAGTAAGGATGGTGCCTCAGAATGCTCACTAGGTTTTGGAATAGAGTCTGTGAATCCAATTAAGACTGGCAGTTCATGTTTTCGGTGTCAAGGTTCTTAGTACCAAATTTCTGTTTGTGTGAGGGGGAATTATGGGGCGTTTTATTTCGGCTTCCCAAGTTTTCAGACAGTAAAGGCCAAAGGCAATGGTTAACAGCACAACACTAGGAAACTCGTCAACAGCAGGCAGGAGGCAAAATTGGAGCAGGTCTGAGGCAGAAGTGGATAGAGCATGCGGAATGTTTGAGTGGTCTCAAGAAGATCTATCGGCATGTTTCTTTTTGCTGGTCTTCTCGATCATGGTCTCCACCACTGTAGTTGTCTCTTCATAGCCCTTCACTTTTTTGTCAGGTGAGAGCTTCTCCACTGATTCTACTACTTCTACTTTCTCGTACGTCATGGAGCTCCTGCTCGTGCCACCACGTTGGGGTGAGGGCTGCCTGGTGCCTGGAGGAGGGCTGGGGTCTCTGTGCCCATGAGGGCCTGGTGGTGGACTGGGGCTCGGTTCTGTTTTTTTTGTCTTTGGATGATGATCTCCATTTTCAGACTTTCCCCTGTCCCCGTTGCCACCTGGCTTCTTATCTCCATTGTCTTTTCCCCTTTCTGGATCTGAAGGTGTGGCAGGGGGTAAGGGTGTTGGTTCAGATCGGGGGCCCGGGACAGGTGAGGGTGTACCTCTCCAGTTCGGATCATAAGGCATCATGCCATCTTGGATTGTGACGTAGACGTGACTGGCAGAAGGGGTGGTTGAAAAGAAGCAGGGGTCCGGGTAGCTAGAGTCACCTGTCACTAGTACGTAGCGTCCCTTGGTAAAGAAGTTAGCTATCGGCTCTGGTCTTTGTACTCTCCTCATGCGATTGCGTATGATGTTACAAAGCGTGTCGAAGGCTTTGCTGATCTGGGTGCCATCAGGCACATCCTCACGAGGAGCATGCTCCTCATTTCCCACCCCCTGCTCCTCCTTCAGTCTGTTTTCTTCCTCTTCATATTCTTCTGCTGGAGTCCCCTCAAATCCACTTGCTCCTTTGGATGTGATCTCTTTCTTTTTAAACACTTTTTTAGCCAAGGGCTTCTGACGAGGTTTTACATTAGTGATGTCTTGGATGGCTTGGGTGATATCTGAAAAGCAGATAACAGACATTTTTGCTTTTTAAAGAGATTTGAGTATAATCTTAGGATCAAATGACTATGGTTGTGTTGTAAATAAAGAAAGCATTTCAAATAAATGCATATGTAAGGCTTTCCAAAATATGCTTTGTCCAAGGCATGAAACATACTATAAAATGTTTGCAGGGTCAAAGCATGTATTGTGTTCTTAGCTGGGCAACTCTAATGAGCTTTCTAATTCCTGTAAACTACAGCAAATTTGTGGCACAGATTTTTGTAGTTAATTCTGTAGGTTTTACCACCGCAGCACAGTGCTTGCAAGTGTGCTCAATGTCTGGACTATATGATTGCAATGCATTTCATGTCAAATGAATTACCCACACTGAATGACGAGACCTGTTTAAATAACTCATTCATCAGTTTAGTTCAGGAGTGTGCTTGTGAGTGTCCCTGGTCCTTGATGTGCATTTCTACCAAGCATTCAAAGCAGTGCTACATCGCAACAGTGTGGACTCCGAGGAAGACTGCAAAGGTTTGGGCTGCGATTTAGGACAGGGCCTCAGATGTGCACAACAGGCCTAAACTTAACCCAGTCCCACGGCAATTCGTGATGTAGTCACCTAATTAAATTTAATTTATTTATTCGTGCCAGGGACACACTTTGCACTGCCGACATGTTTGCTAGATTAGCATGCGCCTCTACTTGATCACGTCACGTCATTGTTTGGTCCATATTATTTGGTTTTGATTTAGAGTTCAGACTTTTGTTCAGTGTAGCTACCCAGTCTCATGGTATTTATTCGTGGCAGGGACACGTTTATTTCGTTATTTTCGTAAGTCCAGCACGTTTTTTTTATAGCAATGCATCTTAGTTTAAAAAACGTGCTGGACTTACGAAAATAACGAAATTACAAATAAATACCGAGAGACCAAACAATGACGTGACGCGATCAAGTAGAGGCAAGTGCTAATCCAGCAAACATGACGGCAGTGCAAAGCATTTAAATCTGTCAGAGAAAGACACTGTTTAGTAGCCGACTGCATGGCATGTGTTCGGTGAGAAGAGGAAGGGTGGTTAGCTGGTTACTGTATGATGATTGCATTCATGAAACGGCCTTTAAAAAATTAACAAATGAACTGCAGCATGTTATGTCATACACACATGTATTCTGACTACACAAGCTCTATTTGTCCAAAGCGCAAGGAAAATCTGTTGTCAACAAAAAGAAGCCAAATCTGAGTAAAAGCTTCTTCTTCTTTTTTTTAAAGAGACTGCATTTATTTGTACGGTAAAAAATACATGCCTGATTAAAGAAGTGTTGTTATACTAACTTATTAATTTTAACATCAGTTGCTTATTATAATTGTACGAGTATGACGGAGTTTTAGTGCCACCATAAAAATAAAATTAAAATCTAAAACTACGAGATTAAAGTCGAAACTATGAGAATAAAGTCGTAATATTAAGAGAATCAAAAAGTCGAAATACTACAAAAATAAAAGTCGAAATACTTTGAGAATAATGTTGAAACTACGAGATTAAAGTCGAAATATAATATTTAGTATAGTGCACTTGTAAATGTTCCGGATTAAGAGATATAAGCATTTTTGAATATTGTTTCATGTTACTGGGATGAGATCTAATAACTCGCGGAAACCACTTAATATCAAGAATATGATATTTATTAAAAGACTGCACAGGAACATCTTTTGATCTTGGGTGGCACTAAAAAGTTCAGTGCAAGATTTTTTAAAATTGTTCTGTTATTTATTTTTCAAAGCAACACAAAACAGAAAAAAAGCTAATATTGGCTATTGAATTTATGTAATGGTGAAAAAGATGCAAAATACATGGAGGTAAAACTGTGTTTGGTATTCGGCCTTCTGTCCAGCGTTTCATTTTGTTTGGCTTGGTAAAGACTTTGTTTCAGTGCATGCCTAATGATTTTCCAAGCTTGGCCCTTTTGATTCCAAAGTGATTTTTTTTTAAGTCCTCTCACATCTGTAAATGGAAGACCAGGTGAAATAGCTCAATGAGAAGCGAATATCGTCATCATATGCATGGAAGTACTGACAGTCTATATAGCATGCCAGTACATTATATCTTTTTTTGTTGTAATTTTTTACTCTACCTTATGCGACAGTCAGAGTCTGGCTACTGTACATTAGACCTTTACAGTGCTAACGGGATGGAAATTGATATTGATGTAAATCTATACTTCATTACCAGTATGTACATAACAAGTTTATAATTTAAGCCAATATAAAAAGACAAATGTACTGGACAAACCTAAACCATTTACTTTCTGCTTAGGAAACATTTTGCTGCAAACAGCATTTACTTGCTACTGTTCCACGAGCGCAGACATAAAGGTCATAGTCATTTCTCATTGTTTACAGGCCAATGCAAAGATCTTAAAGGCAATTTTATTATGTTTCTACATTCAAGTAGCCGTGGAGAGACTGAGCGAGACAAGTGGGCATGATTGACAGCTGAGTGGGCGTAAATCTTCATTCTGGCCAGCAGCTGCTGGCTGCTGATTTGTTGCCTTTTAATACTATCACAATGATGCAGTCATGTTACATAACACCCCACCCCCAGCCCAGACACTCACCTTTTCCTTTCTTGGTCAGGCTAGGACATTTATAATTGGTTGTGGGCAAAGAAATGGCTGTCCCAATTATCGCTGAGTTCAATCTGTGGCAGTGAAAGGGAGAAAGAAATTAAGCAGCCATTTTAAAGATAGATTGTATTGAAAACTATATAAAAAATGAAAGTTTTGTGATAAATAATGAATGTTGGAATACATTTACACTTAGATATCTTTAAAGAATTGAATTGCAGTAGATACAGTTGTCAAAAAACACACACAAAAAAACAAACAAAGCTAAGCTAGGTATATTGGGTAAAACAACTATGTAGTTATACTGCCACTGTGTGGCAGCAAGAGTCCTAACCAAATATTATTTAAAAAATATATGAATATATCCGTTGTCCAGAACAGTGCAGCTAAACAGGTGTTCTTCATTGTCATATTACAATAATGTATTAGTATTACACATTAATCTCAAATAGTATATACAGTATATATGGTCCACATATAAAGCTGTCTCACCTGTTGTCTTCGTTCTCGATGATCCTCTTGTACCGCTCCAGCTCGTTCTCCAGAGAGGTCTGGTACATGACCAGCTGTCGACAGTCGTTGGTGTATTTCTCCAGTGACCTCTCGGCCTCTTCAATCTCCTTCCTGAGGGTCTCAATTTGCTCGTTGTAAAGTTGGATCTCATCGTCGTAGCTATCTTGTGTGTTCTTGATGGTTTGTTCCAACACAGAGGTCTAGAAAAACAGAAACATTCTGTACTGTATATACTATTACAGATTCAAGCTGTTTTCTGTGTAATTATCTGTTAAGCTGCAATTGATTAATAGAAAAAAAAAAGTTTATTTGTACAGTAATATAAATATTTTGTAACATAAATGCTTTTTTGACAATTTTGGTTAATATAATGCATCCCAGAAAAATAAAAGTAAGCTATTTATTTCTTGAAATGATGCTGACTGACTTACAAACAAACATAGTGTACATGTTTAACAATGTTGCTAACAGTGGACAATTCATTTGTTTTTTTTTTTAGCTGTTGAATAATTGAATTTTTTTAATTCAGTACATGCGAATTAATTGCATATTGTCTGGCCTAAGCCATTAGTATTAACATAAGCAAATTTTAATGTAACATTTTGGTTACATTTGTATGCAGTGTTGGGTCTCTACTTACAAGTTACAACCTATATAATAAAGCAAAATCAGCGTATTTGCTATTATCTATGTTGAAAATGAATCCAGGATTTAAAATTCTCTAGGCGGCTCACCTCAGTCTGCAGCCTCTGTTTCTGTGCGTGGAGCTGGCAGAGGGCGCTCTTGTACTCCTCCAGCTGACTTTGCAGCACTGGTATGCGACTCTGAGCGAGCAGCCGCTCCTTTTCCTGCAAGAAAACAGCACTTATGATCAAAGATCTGACCACATCAAGGTCCAGCGTGTTTCACTTTTGACTCATGTCACTGTACACCTTTCAAATCCAGGAAATGACTTTTCTAAAAGAGCTGTGACGCTGAAGGTCAAACGTGCTCGGAGTCTTTTCTGAGAAAAGACATCCATATACATGACTTAGTTAGTGCTGATTAAAAAAAAAAGCTAAAAGCATGTACAATTAGCTTGATTAAAATGTATACTTTTGTCTAGTAGCCTAAGTGCTAGTAACTCTGAACAAACACCCAAAGATAAATAAGACCGAAAATAAAATAAACTATATGAAAGATATGATGTTTAGAGCAGTACATCCCATGGACTATAATGATAACGACAGAAGAACAATACCATTGGTATCACTTTCAGAAAAATTTCTCCCCAGCTGGTTAAAAATAAAAAATATATATTAAAAAAACACTAATAACCAATCAGTATTTTCCCTGTTTCAACGGGATTTAACATTTTAAAGTGGCAGACGACAAAACTGCAGGACACTTATAATAAACAGAATGTTATCATGTTGATGTGGAAGCTAATATAGTTATCCATATAGTTTGTTTGTTTTTTCCCTTTTTTTTCTAAGCAGACTTTCACCTGTCAGGCTATGACACGATCAAAACAATTCCTACAGACGTATGAAGAAAGCAACCTGATCTCACAGAATTGCGTGAAATAACCACAAACTCTTAAAGCATCATTCCGTGTTAGTATCATGTAATCATTGAAAATTGCGTGAAACTACCACGTAAAATGTTACAATTTAATTCAGTGACAGGCATCAGCCGTGATCCACTCACGGATTACTGGATTCATTTAATATAAAATTTATACTCTTATTGTAGCACCTAGCCCCACCTTTACCCTAAACCTACCCACATCTGAACAATATAAAACACACACAGACAATAAA
>JAUCNO010000124.1:2745857-2758219 GCA_032353835.1 Enteromius viviparus
CCAACGCGTTTTCGGTTGCCGCGGCGCCACCCGCGGTCCGATTAAAACGGCGGGGGTAGGAGTTACACACTTTGCCGCACGGCCACTCGGCATTCTATAGAATGCCGAGTGGCCGTCAGGTCAGTGTCGTCAGGTCAGTGTCTGAGGTCGATAGTAGACCTGAGTTATCTGACAGATTCATATCAGATGTTTGTTTATCAGGATAGCAGAACGGACGGACATATCTGCCATAGCTGACAGGATGCAATAACAGAGGAACTGTAGAGGAGTGCTATCGAAGAATCAGAGTCTGGACTGATATTGATACAATATAACCAACCATCTTCATTATTGATGTACAGTTTGTGTCCTTTTATTTATAATTTATCACTAAGATTGTGGCATGTCACAGCAAGACGTTTCATTCTTTTCATATTTTCATTCTGTACCAGTATGACATTGGAATGACTGTATGTATATAAAAATGGCCAAAGTAGGTGATGGATGCAAATAAAATAAGTGCTCATGAAGCTGGACAGTCAGATTTGTTCAATGTTTATTTGCGATGTGCATTTCACATACATACATATGTACTGGTGCCATTTAAGACACTCTACACACAAAGAACACATCTGCATGAATGTGGCAAATCAACATTTTTGTTGTCTGTAACATTTTTGGCTTAAAAATATCCAAAATCAATAGTTGAGCAAGTACATGACCAGGTAGTGTTCGGTTTACAGCGGTAAGCTTATAATGACGTTTCTAATTTGAATTTAAGGAAAGGAGAAAACAGGATGTGACGTGTGGCCAGGTATGGTGACCCATACTTGGGATTTGTGTTACAAGATATTTCCAGTTGAAACACTTTTTTTTTATAGTGTAGCCTGTGACAATGAGAAGTTATTACCTCAAAATGTAAACAGTATGCAGCGTGTCAGTGATTATCCCCCGGTGCTGATGTTGCTGACCCCTGAGTTAGAATCTGTGATGAAGTACAGGATTCACACCGGTGCGGTGACTGACAGCTACACATACGGTACAACACATACTAAAGCCCTGTTGACACTAGCAGCGACGCGATCCCATTCATTTCAATGGAGAGCTGGCGATATCCGGCGACAAGAGTGACAGCGGCCATCGGCGACCGGATGTGGGCGTGTCCAGCGACGTGACAAAGTTCAGAACCTCTCAACTTTATGCAAATGAAGAGCGACTTTCGGGAGCGACAGCCAATAGGAAAGAAAGTGATAGTGCTCATGTGATCATACTCCATTTTTTCAGCTCCAGCAGTGATGGAGGAGAAAGTGACGCTCACTAGTGACCTCGTCGCCAGCCAGAAGTCGCTGCTAGTGTGAACAGGGCGTAAACATGATATTCATCCGCGCCAGAGCCATGCCGGAGTACAGCCCCACACATGGGATATAATCTGTAAATAACAACAATTCCAGGTTTTCAAACATGACGGCTTTAAACCGCCTTGTGAATGTGAACGCGCAGGCAATCTTTCTTGAACTGCCTGTTTTAATTAACCTTGTCACACTCGTAATTTATTTTCAGAATGAGTTTGCAAATGACGTTTGAGGTCTCTTTGATATGTGAAACTTTTCTTGCACTGAAGACACTGGTAAGGCCTCTCTCCGGTGTGAAGTCTCATGTGAGTCTTAAGGTTTCCTTTAAGTGCAAAACACTTTCCACACTGAGGGCAGCTGAAGGGCTTCTCTCCAGTGTGAATTATAATGTGAGTGTTGAGACTTCGTTTGTGACTGAAACTCTTTCCGCACTGATGACATGTGAGACAGTTCTCTCCAGAGTGAATCCTCATGTGGCAATCGAGAGTTTCTTTACATCTCAAACCCTTTCCACACTGACCACATATGAACGGCTTCTCTCCGGTGTGGCTCCTCATGTGGGCAATAAGACTTTCTTTTCGCGAGAAGCTCTTCCTGCACAGTTTGCAGCTGTAAGGGGTCTCTCCTTTGTGAACTCTCAGGTGGGCGTTAAGGTTTCCTTTATGTGTGAAACCTTGTCCACACTGAGTGCACGTGTAGGGCTTCTCTCCAGTGTGAACTCTCAAGTGGACTGTAAGGTTTTGTTTTTGAGTGAAACTCTTTCCACACTGCTGGCAGGTATAAGGCTTCTCTCCATTGTGTATTCTCATGTGCACATCAAGGTTTTGTTTATTAGTCAGTCTCTTTCCACACTGACAGCAAGTGAAATAACTGTTATATTCCTTCTTTTGACCTCTTTTCCGTGAGGAAGGCTTCTTAGTCTTTGTAGATTTTTCAGTCAGTTCTTCACTCTCCTCTTTCAGTGCCATCACTTCTTGAGCAAAAAACAAACAAAAAGTCAAGTTACTTGATGGGTACGGTCAGTGTGCTTTTCTTGTGGTTAGGTTACTTGGTTAGGTATTGTTTTTCCTAATTTAATGTGACATGTTGTTATAATGAAAGCACTAATTGGAAGCAGGATCTTCTAAGGTGCACTTAAAGGCAGCATTAGTATGTTCAGTCATGTATCAAGAGTCTCAACAAGTCTGTCTACGAGGCAACATGCTTCATGTCAAATATTACTACTTTAATCAGGACATTATTCGCTTATGTAGAGGATCAAATCTGATAATGATAACTAACCTGTTTGTTCCTCAGTTTCTTCTTGTTTCACTCTTAATGCTTCTTCAATCTTCATGTCTTCACTCTCCTCTTTAATAAGCGCCATCTTTATAGTGTGTCATGTATTCCTCCTAGTTGCTTCTCATCGTTTTTCTATCTGTTTGAGCAAAGTTTAACAGAAAGAAAAATTAATCTCTGGAGGTGTTTAACAGGCTCTGTCATTCAGTGGAAGGGGGTCAGTCAGAAGAAAAGGTAATAGCCCCAAATAACCGTATAAGCCATAAAATGCTCGATGCTACCACTACATATTAATACAAAATAAAACAGAAAATTAAAAGATTAAATAATGCCATTAGACTGTTGCGTTCTGACTGCATTCACAGTTGTTGACCAGCAGGTGTCGCCGTGATCCCAGCGCTTAGAAACACTCTGCTCAGTATTTGGTTCAATCGGGGTTTCAAAAAGCTTCGTTTCTGCCAAAACAACTTGCCAGAGACTGAATTCGTGTTTACAACGTCTTCACGGCATAAGGAACGAAATGAGACACCCCCTTTCTGTTTACTCGTGTGCTGATTAGTTTTACTCACAAAACATCGTTCTGCAATGTTGAATAAATCATTGTTATGTTGCATTTAATAATAAATAATTAATTTTACGTCGCTGGTATAACCTATAAATATACTGAACGCTTTGTATTTATTTAAACACGTTAAATGCTTAAAACACAAACCTTTCCTCAGCCTAATCACAGGCGCAAGAGCGCGGCGCAGACTTATGACATCACATAGCAAGCACACAATAAAAGTCCTATATAATGAGTGATAAACTACTAATAGTTGTTCAACAACATCAACGCTTTCTTTCAGATGTTCCAAGTAGTATTACATATGAGTATATCTCACAGTACATTCACAGCCACAATCATTGCATTTACTGTTGTAATTTGACAGTTTTTATACATTTTAGACTGTTTATAGATTTATAGACTTGATGTCCATGCATTAAAATGTACAAATATATCCATATAAATGTATCAATAGTTAAAAAAGATTATTTGTTGTATCTTGTGTGTGTGCATACTTGTTCAGCTATACTTGTGTGTATACTAATTCATACAATGAATAATATGTTGACCTAGGGAAACATCTAACCCAGGAAAATCAGGATGTGCGTGACACAATTATTCATACTGTAAGACTGACTATGATGATACATATAAGTGACTTTATGAGAACACACCACTCATGTTATTTAGATAACATCATTTTTATCCCTACATTAAAACCATGATTATGTGCTTAAAGGTACAGTTCACGCAAAAAAAATAAAATTCTGTCATCATTTATTCATCCTCCACTTGTCACAGGTTTTTTTCTTCTTCTGATAAACACTAAAGGAGATATTTTGAAGAATGCTGAAAACCTGTAACCATTGATTTACATGGTTTTTGTTTTTCTTGCTACGGAAGTCAATGTTTAACGGTTTTCTGCTTTTTTAAAAAGGTTAAATTAAGAGATGAAAGTTGTGCTCAGCTGGTTACGTATGTTTTTTTTCCATATCTCTGTATTTTAGGAAAATGACATAAGCTGTGTGAATTATAGGGTTCATCTGTTAGTCATGCCTTTGACATTTACAGGAAATTTATTGATAGTAAAATTCACTACATTAGAACAGGTCTGTTGCAACTGCAGTTCATTTTCTGCAAGCGAAATTAAGCTTTAATGTATCAACTTTTTCAATTAAACGGTGACCTAATATACAGTTTATAGGACTTCATACATTTCATACCTATTTTTAACGTACGAGTGGCTAACTACCTCTCTAACGTCTATACATTTGTAATTACCACCAGACCTGTGCCTAACCTTACCTGTGTCCTCATCAACAGCAGCAGAAGTGTTCTGCTTCTTATTGCACACTGCACTTATTTTTGATGCAAGCAGGGGCGTCGTAGTTGGGTGAAAACTGGGACTAAATTACCAGGGCCCCAAGTGGGGGCAGGGCCCCTGAGGTGTGAAATTAAATTTTCCTTTAAATATAATTTTAAGATCACAATAAATGTTGTTAACTAATGCATCAGTTGATTGATGTATTTAATGTTGTCGTAGGTAGTTGTGAACCTCAAGCTCACGGAGGTCCATGGCCACTGCTTGTGCATAGGGCCCAGAGTTTGGTGCTACGCCCCTGGATGCAAGTACATAGTAGTTAAGGCCACCTAATATAAAGTGTAACTGACAAAAATTGTACCTTTACTAAGAATATATGATGGCAAATATTTAACTGATAGCTAGCAAATAAAGTATATAATATGATGATGGCATTTAACATGCATGACTATGGGTTTATTTTCTGTACATGGCATGAGTAAAAGGATAGTTCAGACTGTTGATTCTATTAGTACAGTCAGTTGCACAAACATCATATTTCACATGTTCTGTGTTATTCAAGTCTAGATTGAATCGATCTATGCATTCCCTCACTGAACTCAAATAACACAGGCCAATGTCTATTATTTCATTCAGTTTGTCAATTTATTTAGAAATTCAGAACAAATTAAATTGCATTTGTTTTTTAAACAGATTGTTCATACTGTACTTTTTTAAATGAGATGAGTCCAGAAAGATGATGTGTCAGAACATCTTTTCCAGCAAACATATTACATATTCAGTCTCCACCAAATCTTTCAATTCAAAAAATAAAATAAATCCATAAATAAATAACAGTGTCAAACTCAATAACATGAAATGAAGGCTTTGATTATCTGAGTTTCACGTACACATAACAGCTGTGGCACTTACACAGCAAGACAACGTTTTTTTCTGAATTAGATATTTAAGAAAAGGTTCTTTACTGCAACAGTCCATATGAACAAGATACAAAAAAAAAACTTAGTCAAATTAAAAAGTAAAGGATACAACATAAAGTCTGCTTTTAGACCACATTCACCTGTGCTGTAAACGTAGCTTTGACTTCCCACAGATGCTTGCTTTCTGGTGCAGTTTAAACTTGCTAAACCACTTAAAGTGCTTTCCACACCGATAACACAAATAGAGTTTCACATCTGCGTGACTTTTCATATGTACCTGCAAGTGTGACGGGAAAAGAAATGTTTTTTCACACCGATCACAATTAAATCGGCTTCCTCCAGAGTGAATGAAGCTGCCCAGTTTGCCACACTGCTCTCTCCGTCCGAAATGAGTTTCCTCTTTTTGATCTGTGAAATCCTTCTCCTGCTTCAGACACGTGTAAGGCCTCTCTCCGGCATGAAGCCTCAGGTGAGATTGAAGGTTTCCTTTAAACCTGAAACTCTTTCCGCAGTGACGGCATGTGAAAGGTCTCTCTCCGGTGTGAATGATCATGTGAGTCTTCAGATTTGCTTTACGCGTGAAACTCTTTCCACAGTGGCGGCACATGAAAGGCTTCTCCCCGACATGAGCGGTTACATGATTCCTAAGGTCTTTCTTGTCTGTGAAGCTCTTTCCACACTCCTGACACACAGGACAGCTCTCTCTCAGGTGAATCCTGGTGTGCTTGCGTAAGGTTGCTTTGTATCTGAAGCTCCTTCCACACTGTTCACACGTGAACGGCTTCTCACCAGTGTGGACTCTCATGTGATACTTGAGATTTCCTTTTTGCGAGAAGCTCTTTCCGCACAGTTTGCAGATGTAAAGGTTTTCTCCAGTGTGAACTCTCAAGTGGATGTCAAAGGACTCCTTGTATGTGAAGTGAATTCCGCACTGAGGGCAGGAGTAAGGCTTCTCTCCAGTGTGAATCCTCATGTGAGACTTCAGGCTTACTTTATGACGGAAACACTTTCCACAGTTGGAGCACGTGAAAGGCTTCTCTCCAGTGTGAGCTCTCATGTGATATTTTAGATTTCCCTTCTGCGAGTAGCTCTTCCCGCACTGTTTGCAGGCGTAAGGCTTCTCTCCAGTGTGGCTCTTCACATGAGCGTTAAAGGTGGGTTTATATGTGAATTGTTTTCTGCACTGCGGGCACGAGTAAGGCTTCTCTTCATTGTGAATTCTCATGTGAGTTTTGAGGCTACCTTTATGACAAAAACCCTTCCCACAATGCTGACACGTGAAAGGCTTGTGTTCTGCGTGAATCTTCATGTGGTTCTTAAGGTATTTATTGAAGCGGAAACTCTTTTCGCACTGCTGACATCTGAAAGGCTTCTCTCCTGAGCGGGAACTAAGGGTTCCTGTCATTTGAGCTATATTTTGTAAGGAAGGACTTTGTGAGCGATTAAAAGATATTTCTTCAGTTACCGAATCATCTTCCTCTTTGATTTCATTCTCTTCTTTCAGCCATTCCAGGTCTAGGACAGAAAGAAACATGAGACATTGAGACATGAGACATTGAGACATGAGACATTGATATCACAGCACAGAAACGTACAACTTATGTCTCTTACTCTGCTATTAGATAAGTCAACAATGTAGAGCACAGGAGAGAGAGATATTCTGGTCTTTGTGAACCTGTATTAAAATGAAGAATGACCTAATTCAGATATGAAGTGCCACAGGGTTTAGTGTTAGATCCTCTGCTTTTCAGGATATTACAGATCACTGTTTTGCCAATGATGAAAATTCTCGATCTCTGTGAGTGTACTTTAGCTACGAATAAGAACCCGGGTGTTGTGTTTCTATAATCAGTAAATAAGTTCATAAGTTAGTTCATAACGCAGCAGCTAATGTGCTTACTAGACGCACTACACTGACTGATGCATGTTAAACTCATTAAAATATATATAATTATACACAAAGTTTTGAACGGCCTGGCTACTTACTACTTTCTACCTTGGTGATAATACCTTGGAGCACAAAACCAGTCTTAAGTCACTGGGGTAATTTTGTAGCAATAGCCAAAAATATATGGTATGGGTCAAAATTATTGATTTTTTAGTTTTTTGCCAAAAATCCTTAGTATAGTAAGTAAAGATCATGTTCCATGAGGGTATTTAGTCAATTTTTTTACCGAAAATATATTAAAACTGATTAGTAATTTGCATTGCTAAGATCTTCATTTGGACAACTTTACAGGTGATTTTCTCAGCATTTAGGTTTTCCTGTACCCTCAGATTTTCATCTTGGTCTAATATTGCCCTATCCATCCAAATCATACATCAATGGGAAGCTTATTTCTTCAGCTTTCAGATCATGTATAAATCCTACTTTCTGAAAATAAACACTTACGACGTCCAGGGTCACATATTAAATGCCGCAATCCACAAAAGCTCCCTTAAGCTGAACTGCTGCACTCACAGGGAGAAACTCCTGCTCCTGGAGAACCACCTTATTCAACACTTCAGTCCCTCGTTTCAGGCTACATTCAAATGTGAAAGTCACAAAACTCTGCTTATTGACAGAAGTCTTCTAAAAGAGCTAGAGTTTTTTCACTCTGGAATATCCTTCCTGAAAACGTTCAGAGCGCAGACACTGTTTTTGTTTAGATCTAGATTGAAGACGTGCGTCTTTATCTTAGCATTCCTATAAAGCTTCTTAAAGTCTTACACTACAATAATATCTGATGAAGCAGTAGTAAACACACAATCAGTTTTTGTCTGAAATGCTATGAACAGCAGAAAGATGAAAGATTGAAAGATGATGGTTTTATTTCGGTTTAATAAAACTAATGTTACTTCTGGGTCAGCTTCGGTTCCCCCTTTATAGTTCAAGATTTTGTTGATAAAGATTACATTTTAGGTAAATGTCCTAAAGTGTAATAAAAAATAAAGCTGAAATCAAGCTTTCAAATGAGAAGGGACATAAGACTTATTACTTTCTTGACTCCATGAACTAATTGCTTTACTGTTTGTATGATATTTTGTGTAAACTGAGTGGTTTTGGTTCTCAGTTTTTATGAGGGAATCACATAAAAAAGTCATAAATATAAAACAGCATTCACTGCCAAGTGTAAAAGGGCATACAGGTGTTTTCAATCAGTCTGCTTGGACACGAAGTTAAATACACTACAATTTGATACAAAAAATATATATAAATAAATAAATTACAGATAATAAATATTAAATCAGTCACATTATGTGGCTTGCTTTCTAGCAAAGAAAAAAAAAAAGGCCCAACTTGGAAGCAGTATCTTTTGAATTTGATCATTATTTGACTGATTTCATATGCCATCAATCAAAAATACACATTATATATGTTTTAATAAGCATCAAATGACCGAGTGCAGCTTTGGGAATGGACACTAACCTGTCTGTTCCTCCACATCTTCATGTTTCACTCTGAATGTTTCTTCAATCTTCAAGTCTTCACTCTCCTCCTTAATAAACGCAATATTTGTATTCATCTCATGGCTGTCAGCTGCCTCTTCGGACGTTTTTCTGCATCTTTGGAAAGTTTTCATTGCTCGTTTGTTGTTGCACAGACAGTTTGAGCCGCGTGTGCTGACTGGAGTGCTTTAAATCAGTAAATCACTGCGCGTTTGTTATTATTAAAAGATCAGTGCCGAATTCATAACGTTAAAATGATTCACGTAAGTTATAGCCATCGAAATAAGACGCACTTCATCTACTCATGTGTGGATGTGCCTTATTCACAAAAAATAACATCCACTACTATTGGATAAAACATTACTATATAATATTTAAACGAAATAATTAATTAATAAATGTCGAATTGATTGAACTGTTTATATTGATGAACACGCAAAAACGGTTATAAACAAACCTTCAGCGCAACGGGGCGTAGACGTATGACGTCAGGTCCCCAGCTCAAAATAAAAGTCCTGTTCACACGCAATTTACATTCGAAACACCTAGCACTCAACATATATGCAGTATTTTTTGACTCAAATGAACTTTGATTTATATATAAATAATAATAATAATTATTATTATAATTATATATATATATATACACCCTGTCAGTGTAAACTGCTATGTCATCGTCTTGTCACTATTAACATTCTTCACATTTTATTTGATTTAAAGAGCAGGTAATATGGTATTTTAAAGTGTCTTAATATTGTGTCTGAGTCCCCTACAACAGGCATTTAACATTAGAATCATTTGATACGGTTAGTTTGAATCAATTCGGATTTTAAGGTCTGTGAAATTCTCCCTTTCATAAGCCGATTGGTCAGTTGACCAAGTTCGTTTTAATTGATCACCACAAATATATTTTTCATAAGGCTTTGACTTAGTTGAATAAATGAGTATATCGCTGAGTTTCTGAAAGAAACTGACTGTCTTCAGAAAATTTTGAATGTCATCTTCATTTCATCTTGCATGTAATGTCTGATAAATCAATTGGTGTGTCTCATTGAGCTCGCTAGATGGTGAATCAGTAGATCGTGTACATGAGTTCGATCACTGGTAGGTTCACAGATAACAATATATCTGTCCGCTACAGATGGGGTATTGGATACTGTATCCAGATAACCTTAAACAACACTTTTATATATACATAAAAGCATATATTGTGTATATGATATATTATATTAAAATTGTATGTATAAAATATTTTTATGTTTTTTTTTTATTGAGAATGGCAGAGAATATTTTCTATTAATTTTTTGGATATGCATTCTAAAATTCTATTTTGAATCCATTCATATTCCCCAAAGTCTCCCACAACTGGCGTTTGTTCAATTGCTGTAGGCTACATACATTTTAATATTGATTATTGGATTAATTTTTTCTTTAGTTCAATTTTAGCCTATTACGTCATTTTAACCGGCATGTAATGCTCTCCCAATACTCGTGTCTATTTTTGTGGAAACGTCATTGATTTTTAAAATAAAAAAGAAAAATTTATTAAAACGGTTCTATTAGCTACTGTAAATCCCTGAGCGAACTCCACGCTCACTTGTATGGCTCTCTTAAACAAAAAACAATCATTCGTTCATACATTTAGGTTGTTTTTTTATGTAAATGTGCATGCACTTCTGCTTATAAATACTAACGTGAGAACAAGACTTTTACTTTAGCTTGGCTATGTTGCGTCATAACGCTGCGCCGCAAGATGCGCCTGTGTTTGGACTGAGGAAAGGTTTGTTTTGACATGTAAAGCATTTCAAATGTTTAAATTAATGTAAACCCTACAAGAGTTGTAACATTGTTTAAAAAACTAGTTATCAATTATCGGTTGTTTAAATGTAACGTAGTAATTATTTATTCAATCTTTATGATGGTCTTTTGTGAGATCCCGTGTATGAAAAACATTGCGTCTCGTTTTGTTTAATTTCTATTGGTCGTAAAAATGAACTCGGGCATTGGCACGAATAGAATTTCTTTTTTCTTTTTATCATTTAGTTCCAGATTCACCGTTTCAGAGCATCCCCATCACTGTACGCTTACGACACCCTCTGGTCACGGAATAAACACAACACGTGTAATAACGAACTCTGTCAAATCCGACACATACTAACGTTAGCTGTCTTTATCATTGTTTAAATAGTTAATTCAGGTGTCACAATATGTGTAAGATACTCGTTAATAGCCTTTTTTGGAGATATGGGCACAATATACACAACTTTTTTTTTTTTCATGTGGGTTCAATATAGTGTTACAAGCAACAATAACAACACTTGTATTTATTAATATTAGGAAGCCTTTAACATTTTTGCTTTAACAATCTCTATACGAAATATATATGAAACGTTTGAAAAACTTGTGTACTGTAATAGCAATTTTTTTACTGCTTTTGGGAGGTGATATTGTTTTTCAATTCAGGCTAATGTTGTGTTTTTTTCACATTAAACTTACTTTTCACTTTAAATTGTATGCAAAAGTATCCCACACACAAACAGTGTTACACTATAATGAATAGTTAGGATGTGCTAGTACTTGAGTATTCACTCTTATCTTAAATATGAACTGTTTCCAAACACAGAAAAGCGTCGGCTGAAGCGACTGAGATCCATGTGAATATTATTAAGATGGAGTTTATTAAGGAGGAGAATGAAGACATGAAGATTGAAGCAGCATTTAGTGTGAAGCAAGAAGATACTGACACACAAACCGGTTGGTTTTCGTTCTCAAAACTGAACGTAGTCATGTTATCCTTCATAAAATCTCAACCTCCTTCAGGAATTAATGATGTTTTTGAAGAATGAGTATAAGGGCTGATTAAAGCAGTTTTAGTTGAAGTGTAGTGTGTCTCCTCAAGCCCAAAGCACACTTGATTTTTACTCGTATCCTAGCATATGTGTACTGTTGAACACACAGCCTTTCAAAGTATAGCCTACTCTATTTGATAGCGTGTATGAATGCAAGAAGTGGACATGTGCTCTAGAAAGCTTAATCTAATCCTGATCTAGTAAACTAACTAATAAAAACTAAAGAACAGTGCTAGTATGCAGTGCTAATTGACACAGCCGTTTTCACTGTTAGTAATACTATTAAATATTGTGTGCCTTGTTGTGAATCCACATCATCTCTGCTATGAAGAGAGTTTCAGATGGAGAGCATTTACAGAGATGTTTTTTGTCAGAAAAGTATGGCTCTGTGTAGTAAATGCTGCTGCATCTGGGAGATGTACTACTAATCCCAGAACCAGATTTACGGATAAGATGCTGTGCTATAATAATGCTACAGATCTGCGGAGGCATTTGACATCACGCAGCATGATTCCTGCAGTGACTGAATGGTGGAGGGGGAGGTTTTGTTTACGAAAGCACAGATGATGCCCGCTGTGTTTTCAGCTTCTGTCGTCACTCTACATCAGGGTTGCTCAATCCTGTTCCTGGAGATCTACCTTCCAGCAGAATTCAACTCCAACCCTGATCAGAAACAACCTGAACCAA
>JAUCNO010000124.1:2803848-2816813 GCA_032353835.1 Enteromius viviparus
TGTGTGTGTGTGTGTGTGTGTGTGTGTGTGTGTGTGTGTGTGTGTGTGTGTGTGTGTGTGTGTGTGTGTGTGTGATCTTTACTACGGGAACTGTACAGCACTTTTACTGAGGCCAATCTTATCTGACAGAACAACACAGACAAACAGCAGCTAACACACACACACACACACACACACACACATTCCACACAGTCTTGGCGAGACGGCAAAGACCGCACGGCTCTCCCAAAAGTCACAGTCAGTAATTCACACACACACACAAAAATAATCTCCCACACACACTGTTTTTAGGAAATGTATATTCTGCTATATTTCTCTGGAATCCGTGAACTCTTTTACCACATGGAGCTTCTTTCTCATTTCGTTCTGGTTTCTATATTTATTCATTTTTGTGTTCACATACAGGATCATGCTTTAAAATGGACAGGTTTCCATTAAATGTAAATTCAGGAATATAAGTGACTTTTTAGAGAATGAAATCCAGACCCCGTGACTGCAGCCAGTTTCTACCTAACAGAAAAGACCCTTCTAATCAGATCATGGAGCTACTGGGTGAAGATAATTGGCTATTGGCATTAGTAGCAGAGCTCAGTGACAGGCTTAGCACAGCATGAGTTTCCCTGTTGCTCCAGACGGGTTTATGCTGGCGAGAGCTGGTCTGGTGTTAGACCAGCATGGCCTTTCTGCTAAAGCCGACTGAGTTTAATCTAGTCAAGAAGCCTGGTGAGAGACCAGTACCCAAAACACAGCATGACCTGCTGCTGCTTTTATTGGCCGAGCTCTGAGCAAACACCTTTGTGGGCCTGGCTAAAGAAATGACCTAAAAATTAACATTAGCTGAAAATATCTAATGTGGAGAAATGTTTCTCTGGATTAGTGTCTCAGAAATGTAAGTGAATGGGTGCCGTCCGAATGAGAGTCTGATAAAGACATCACAAAACTCCACAGCACTCCAGTCCACTAATCCAGAATTAGGATGGTTTCGAGTTCATAATCTAATCATAATCATAATCATAATCTAGTCGTCTCTCACATCAAAATCTAGCCACATATTTGTTTAGAGTTTAGATTTTGCTTGATCTGTGCAGATTTCCCTCCTGATTCAGACACCAGAGGAAACATTATTCTGGATTTTTCATAGTTTAGCCAGAAGCAGTTTAAAAGTTACTAATGTCTTAATGCTGGATTAGTTTGATTGGCTGTCTCCTCCAGATGTTAACTGATGGACTGGAGTGCTGTGAATTATTCTGATGATTTTATCAGCTGTTGTTATTCTGACGGCACCCATTCACTGCAGAGCATCCATTGCTGAGACACTGATGCAAAAACACATTTCTACAAATCTAATTCAGCAGCTATTCTTCATCCTTAGGTTAAAAGGATTTGGATAAAACCTTTTCCTTAAAATTCATGCTGCCATTTTTCCACCTTCAGCCGTTTACATTCCAACAACCTGAACTGCGACTGCAATCTGTCCTGGTTGTCTCAGTGGTTGCGTGAGCGGCCGACCATCGGTCTGTTCACCCAGTGCAGCGCTCCGACTCCACTTCGAGGACTCAACGTAGCCGAGGTCCAGAAACATGAATTCAGCTGTTCAGGTAAACAAGCCTTCCAGACCCTCTCAGACACCAGCATCTGCTGCATTGTACTCGTCTGATGTCTGCTAACTGCACACTTTATTACTCATGACCTCTTCTTATTCAGTGTTAATGTTCCTCTGCAGGTCAGTCTGAAGACGCAGCTGTTCAGTCGTGTAGTTTTGCCACTGGCTCGTGTCCGGCCGCCTGCACCTGCAGTAATAATATTGTGGACTGCAGAGGGAAAGGACTGACGGCGATTCCGGCCAACCTGCCCGACAGCATGGCAGAGATGTAAGATCCTGTAACAAGAAACGCCAAGGTTTTGGGTTCAATTCCCACTAAATGAATTAAATGTGCATCTTAAATGCAAGATGGTCGGTTTGGATAACACAAATTGATCTAAAAACCCACAAAGGCTGATGTAAGATCAACTAGGGATGTCCCTCAAGGATAGGGATTGGGACCGCTCAAGCATTTCATTCTGATCAGTATCAGCTGGAGTTCTAACCATATCTCCACGCATAAAACACTAGGAAGAGACAAGTATCGGATCGGCTGATACTCAATATTCAATGACTCGCATCAGATCAGGGGCACAAAAACCTGACTAAGACATCTCTATTAAACATTCTTTTTTTTTTTAAATGTCAAAAAAAAAAAATTCATCTAAATAATACAAACTTTCAGCGGAACGTCTAAATTGATAATTTTGGAAATACTTATTTTGAACGTTTTCTAAAGATAGTAACATTTGAAAACTGTAATGTTACAGTTCCTGTAAAACAGTAGAACACCAAGGTTTTGGGTTCAGTTCCTAGAAAATGCATGGATTAATGAAAAGCCTAACGTGAATGCAGTGGAAGTAGCTTTGGATAAAAACAAAATGTGCTAAAAACACACAAAAGCCAATATAATGTGAATAATTTCTGCAAGTTATTATTTTTGAAGTTTTTTAAATTGAGGTTATACAAATTTTAGGGGAACATTTCAGTCTGTCATTTTGCAAACATTTTGAACATCCTCTGAAAATAGTAACTTTATTTAAAGTTAAAGGTTCTGTAATTGAAATACTTGAGTATGATGCAAGCAACACCAAAGTTGTGGGTTCAATTCCCAGAAAAGGCATGAACTGAACAAACGTATTTCTTGATTTCAGTGCAAGTCAGTTTGGATAAAAGCATCCGCTGAATACAAAAGTTTGAACTTGTGAGGTGCTGTAGCAAAACATAGAGGCGAGTATCATGGGAAAAAGGGGCAAGCACAAACATGCGCACTATTTCCAGACGTGAGAGAAGGAACTACAGCCACTTGTGATCTGTCGATTGCAGTGGCATGATCTAGGACAGATGTATTTGGACACGCTCACAGAGACTGAAAAGAGCAGTCCGCAGAGAGACGACCACAGGAATGCGCTGTCGGGAATCACTGCAATCCAAAGAATGTAAATTGTGTTTCTATATTTCCTAGCGGGTGCCCTGCTTTTGAAGAGAAGGGAAATTCTGCAAGTGTTCAAGTCGAACTGTTATTGCCTGTGGCTCTGAAGGCACTAAATGACCCTGACAAATGACTTTCCTGTTTTAAATGAGGGTTTTTCGACTGCAAACAACTGCTTTCTTCCCAGCGCTGTGGCCTGAACCTGCAGGGTGTGCCATTAAAACAGACCCTTAAAAACTCCAGCAGCCCCCACAGACTCTAATGACATCCAAACGCACCGCATCCGGCTTTATCAGCCTGGCTGATGTTCACTCTGTTCTCCAAGAGATTGTTCGCTGTCAATGTTTCCAATGACAGCTCATTCCAGCCAGGCCACAGAAATCATACACACATGGAAGTTCAGACTTCTTTTGAAAGAATTACTGTATGTAGCATTTACATGTTTAAACACTGCATTATTCTAGAAAAGGCAAATGTTTCTCAGACAGTTTGTGATTGTACTGTACTTGTCAATCACCTGCAAATGGACAATGCACAGTATATTAAGGCTGGAATTCACAATTTAAAAAAAACAGATTTCAAACCGCAGACTTTGAAAAGGGTTAAAGAGAAAACCTGGGCAATGACTGACTATATCACACACTACCAGACCTTATAATAGACCTTCTGAAATCAGTCCTACATATCAAACATGCTTGATCTCCTCCAACCGGACACAATCATAGTCTAAAGTTATATAGGGAAAAAAAAAGAAAAAAAAGAAAAGTATGTGTCTGTTGCACACTAAACTCTGCCTCCCCAGTATCTGCAGACTGACTCGGGCTTTTAGCAACTAGCACTGACTTGTCCAGAATGAAAGTTGTGTGTGCATTTAGTGTATTGCAGCCATAAAGTAAACAGTGATTGTTTTGTTTTTTTCTCAGAAAAACCTGCAAACGAAAGCTTTATTTATGTAAATATATATATATATATAGCTTCATGCATGAATGCAGAATACACTCTGTTAAAGGATCCTTCATAGGGCTATGGGGGTTGAGCACTAGCACGAATGCTGAATACTTAAAATAGCTAGAAACCTGGTAATGAAGCAAACAGAAACGCCAGAGAGAAAACTATGGTATACAGATACACATAAGACTTGTGCTGATACGGAGTGTGGGAGTGTGTCTGTGTCTGCTCGGATGGATTTGAGATGGCAGTGAGACAAAACAGAGAGCAAAAGCATGTCAATGTTGCAATAATTCCTGCATTTTCGGTATTTCTCTTTTCACAGACGACTGGAACAAAACATCATCAAGTCCATCCCTCCAGGAGCCTTTTCTCCTTATAAGAAACTGCGCAGAATGTAAGTTTGCAGAAAACACAACACTCCTCTGATGTGCGCTAGATACTTTCATGGCACTGTAAGCTGACAACCAGATCAAATTCAAATTTATCGATTCGACTTGTTCGTACAGAATCCAGTTGAATCAGTTATTTAAAACTGGGGCAGATGCTGTAATCCTCTGTACTGACTTCTAACCTGCTCTAAATGAACAGCTGGAAGCCAAGGTTGATGTGGTAGACCACCTTGAACCAGCAGAAACCAGCCTGAACAATTTAAACAGTGTGACATTCACTGCCTTTCAAGTTGACATGTAGAGCAGCTTGTGAAAACACAGATCCACAGCGCTCTGCAAATTCCCATCGCATCTCGTCGAGGAGTATTTTCTCTCGGAGTGTTTGCCATGCTGAACTGCCGTGTGGTTTGATGGCTAGACCGCAGGCTTATTAAAGTCTTCTCCAGGGCCTATAATGCCTGCCGTTTACTAATAGTCCTCACCACAGCGCCACCACAGCAGGCCTGGAGGTTCAGAACTACACATTTACATACCTACAGCCGCACGAGCCTAAAACAGCCCCAGCCCAGTGTGATCCAGGCCAGCTCTCGTCACTTTAGATCATCTACTGACGCTCCTCTCTCTCTCTCTTTACAGAGATCTCAGCAACAACCAGATTTCCGAGCTTGCTCCTGATGCCTTCCAGGGCCTGCGCTCCCTAAACTCACTGTGAGTGTGTGTGGAATGTTATCTTTGAAATGTGGCTTTCCAATGAAAGATTGCTGTCAAATAGCACATCTACTGTAGGTTCCTATCTGATGAAGAATAATTGACAGAGCAGCCATTGAGTGTTAGACAGTGTTTAGGTTATTATATGCCGAAACTTTTAGGTCCAATAATTAACACCTCTGTTTTTTCAGAATTTAGAAATAAGAAATGACCTGTCAATAAGTTTTTATATAAACTGTGCATTCCGCTAGTTTCTCAGTTTGGTGTGTTTCACCTGGACACAAAATAATATAGAGCTGAGGATCATCAGAATAACAGTGAAAGCTAGCACCATTCTGATAATATCTTCCAAGGGTAACATGTAAAGTGTGAAAAGTAACGGCCCTAGTACTGAGCCCTGAGGTACACCATGTCCTATTTTTTTATCTAAAATTGCACAAAATAGGGTTAGGTGTGAGTGTGTGTGTGTGTGCTGTAAGTATGGTAGAGGACGCTGTGTTTAGAGAGTTGGAAGCCGTTTCGAGTGCTGTGAAGGGTTGTTTGTGACATATCTCATGAAAATGTATTAGGCCACGCTGACTTAACCTTTCTGGGCATGAACTCATTAATATTTATGACAACCCTTCACCGCGGCATAACTTTCTGTACATCACCAAAGTTCTGTATGTGTATATAAGTCAGCGGACTGTCGACAGGTTTTCTTTTTTTCTTACAATTTGCATGAAATGAAAACTTATGCAACCTGTTTTGTAAATGTGTTTTATTGCTCTTATTGTTATCTCTCAGGGTTCTGTATGGCAACAAGATCACTGATCTGCCCAAAGGAGTGTTTGACGGACTCTACACCCTCCAGCTGCTGTGAGTGTATCTTCCAGAGCGAGATTTTATTCCTCAGTACTCGCGCAAGAGTATATAGAGCTGTGAAATCAACATGGACAGAACATTCTGATCATTTGGTTTCGGAAGAATTCCTCCATTTGCTCTCCATTGGAGAATCTGTTGAGATATCTAAGAGTTTCTATTCATTACAGTTTTTTTCATAAGGGCTGGGAAGTACTTAACGGGTGTAGATTATAACAGTTTATTTAATGTAAAGTGCTCGCTCGACATCAGCATCTCTCTCTTTGTCGTGTGTTTCCAGCCTTCTGAACGCAAACAAGATCCACTGTCTTCGTGCCAACACCTTTCAGGACCTGCAGAATCTCTCACTGCTTTCTTTATATGACAACAAAATCCAGACACTGGCCAAGGGCACCTTCACCTCGCTACGTGCCATCCAGACCCTGTGAGCTCTCACACACTCACAACATATGCATTTAAGTGATTTTAATAAATCTGAAAGCTGAATGGTATTTGCACAAGGATGTTGATGAGGTGCCTGTGTTTGTGTGACTGCAGTCATCTGGCTCAGAATCCCTTCATCTGTGACTGTAATCTGAAGTGGCTGGCTGATTACCTGCGCTCCAACCCCATCGAGACCAGCGGTGCCCGCTGCACCAGCCCTCGCCGGCTCGCCAACAAACGCATCGGCCAGATCAAGAGCAAGAAGTTCCGCTGTTCTGGTAAAACACTTCAGCACACCAACAAACATCACTGTAGAAACCCTAAACTCTACACACCATCAAACACAATCAAACTTCAATTGTAATGATGTGTCATAGTGTCTTGTTGAGCAAAAGAGACTTTCTGAACGTGTTTTGTGCTTACGGTGTTGTTTTGGCAGATTGTGACAGATTGGGATCAGCTACCATTGTAACAAATGGTTTCCAGTGTATCATGTTTTGTTTTGGAAAATAGATCACAATCCTATAGAGGAATTTTGTCCTGTGTTACACACAGTGCATGCAATGCTTGATACAGAGAAGCTCAGGAAAATACAGTTTGCAGAGCTGATCTCACACAAGCATTTTGTCCAAGAAAGCCTCTAAACAACAGCTGCTGAAATGGATTGATACACATACCGTAACACAAGCCAGACAAATGTCAAATCTCAATGTTTCATGCTGTGCACCACTGCATACACACTGCACCTGTACGGTAACCCTCCGTGCTTTATCAGTTTTCCAAAGCTCATCTGCGAATGCGTTTGTATGATTAGATTTGGTGATTGTTGTTTTCTTGTGTCTCTATCACAGCCAAAGAGCAGTACGTCATCCCAGGTGAGTGTGTGCTGCGTTCATAAACATGACACAAAGCCTCGATTTTCTCCATAGTCTGTGTTTCAGCAGCTACTTTAATTCCAATACAATAAAGTAAGAAATGATGATGAGTCATGTAGACGGTGGGGATTTGGTGGTGGTTGCTCTGACAAACACTTGCGGTCTCCTGGAGTGTGCGTGTGCTTTAATTATTGAACACTCATTAGATAACAGCCTCAGCTTTGGTGCATGTGGACACTTCCTCTGTTTGTCTCTCCTGAACACATCTGGTTGCGAGGCCGGATGATGACAGTGTTGTGTTTGCAACAGGAACGGAGGACACCAGGCTGAGCAGTGACTGTAATAATGACCCTGTTTGTCCAGCCAAGTGTCGCTGCGAGTCCAATGTAGTGGACTGCTCCAATCTACGGCTGAACCGCATCCCTGAGCACATCCCAGCATCCACCACTGAACTGTAAGACAGCAAACAGTCTTACAAAAATCAACCATGCTTGTATTGTAGTAAAAGTGTATTAACTAAGGCTTTTTGGTGCATTGATTACCATTTGTATAACAGCTTTACTACAAAAAGGATAGTAAAACTATGGTAGGTCCAGCAGAATCATGCATAATTAGTTACACTGGACCACAAAACAAGTCATAAGGGTCAGTTTTTCTACGTTGAGATTTGAACATTATCTGAAGTTGAGTAAATAACTTTCAGATGATGTGTTTGATGATGATTTGTTAGGAGCGGACAATATTTGAAATTTACAACTACTGGAAATCTGGAATCTGAGGGTGCAAAAAATCTAAGTATTGGGGAAATTTGCCTTTAAAGTTGTCCAAATGATGTTCTTAGCAATTAATATTACTAATCAAAAGTAACGTTTTCATATATTTATCGTAGGACATTTACAAAACATCTTCACGGAACATGATCTTTACTTTTGGCATCAAAGAAAAAATGGATAATGTTCCCCCATACAAAGTATTGTTGTATATTGCTAAAATATACCTGTGCCGCTGATGACTGCTGCTGTGCTCCAGGCTCAGATTTGTGGTTACCATAGTAAATAGGGTTTCCACTACAAATGCCATTACAAACATTGCAAACCATAAATTGACCATTAACCCCCTGGGGTCGGCAAACGCATACATGCGTTTTGAGACGTCTTCTGCTGATGACACTGATAAGAACTTAAATTAAACACTGAGTTTTGATCGTACAGATAAGAGCAATACATCAATCAATGAAGGATCTACTTTAATTTGTATACACATATAATAACAACACAAGTTTGTGCATTAAGAAAATGAAGAAAACATAAAGGGTGCCAGCAGAAATCATTAAAACGTTTAGTTTCAGTGGTTTTAACAAGCTACCAATAAAAGGAACCCGTTTACCAGTAGAGACCCACAGGCACCATCACAGTTTCCATTAAAACCAATACAAGTCCTATTAAAACCAGTATAATCATTACAAGCTCTCTGATGGTTTCTGTTCCAGTTTTCAGCAGGGTAACCATGGTTGATTTCCGTAAGGGCTGTCTGTGTTATTTCATCTCATTCTTTGTGTTTTCTCCAGGCGTCTCAACAATAATGAGATCACAGCGATAGAGGCCACAGGTGCTTTCAAGACGCTGTCTCACCTGAAGAAAATGTAAGTGTCTCCGCTCTCTCTCTCTCTCTCGTCTGTGTGACGCTCTGGTCCTGATGCTCCACTGACATCATGGTTCCATCTGCAGAAACCTGAGCAACAATAAGATCTCTGAGATCGAGGATGGGGCGTTTGAGGGGGCGTCTTCAGTCAACGAGCTGCACCTGACGGCGAACCAACTGGATTCTGTGCACAGCGGGATCTTCAGAGGACTGGACAGTCTACGCATGCTGTGAGCCCCCGCTTCTGCCGAAACACAGTCAGATTCAGACATAATGTATGGTTTTAATCTTCACGTCTTTCTGTTGTAGAATGCTGCGCAACAATCGCATCAGCTGCATTCACAACAACAGCTTCACAGGTTTGAACAACGTCCGTTTGCTGTCGCTGTACGACAACACGCTGACCACCATCACACCTGGAGCCTTCGACACGCTGCAGAGCCTCTCAACCCTGTACGAGCCAAACACACACTGGCAGAAATCCTGAGAAAGAGTTTAGCATGTGGTGGTAGAGACAGATGTTTCCTGTAATCATTAACTCGAGCCAGATCATTCCTGGGAAGCCGTTCCATTGGAGCGTCACGGTCCCTTCAACAGTTTTTGAGTTGATTTAACTCATGTATTAGTACCTTTCACACTGAGTGCGAGTGATGGGTTAGTTCACACAAAGATTAAAATTACCACAGAATTTATTCAACCACAAGCCATCCTAGGTGTTTATGACTTTCTTGTTTTAGACGAATACAATCAGAGTTATATTATAAAATATCCTGGCTGTGTTCTGAGCAAACAGTGGTCAAGGCCAATGAAGTGCAAAATGCATCATAAAAAGTGCTCCACACGGCTAAAAGATTTTGAGTTTTAAATTCTGAGATAGGATTGGAAGTCAAAAGTATCTAAACATTTATTATTAAACACTTATATTAATTTAATGACATAGAAATGTAACCATCGAGAAGGCTATATCTTCAGATTTTTATAATGCATTATCTTCGTTAAATGATGTTTATAAACTAACTTCTGGAGGAGCATGCACAGGTAATTAACAAGGCTGGCTCCTCGTTTCCCAATCATATCGTTATCCTATCAGGGCAATAGATACCTCCTATAAATTGTACAAGCCCCTTACCTTGTTATCTCATTTGTAGCATCCTTCCACCAACCTACTGTATATTATATCTCCCCTCCGGGGGGGATTGAAGATCGGGCAGGACGATGAGCTCTGTCCTCTCCTCGCGGACAGCAGGGGTTAAAACCCTAGGGCTCGGGAGTCCGCTGAGCTCTGAGCCCTCTCCCCGGACAGCACGCCAAACATGCTTAGTTTATCCATGATTCATTACAAGTGTGAACTTGTGAAACCACATTTACAACTGCATGTTTTCTGTGTAAAATAAAGGTTTGGTTTTGGTCTAAACAAAAAGAGCAGAAGGGATTATTGGCAAATGCAAATCCATTCTCTGCCAGCAGGTGGAGCTTTCAGAGCGGCAGAAATATAGCTGTTTCCCTTGTAAACGCAGCAAATACAGCAGCACAGCACATGACTTTGACACTCGCAGACCTCATATTTAATCACTTAAACCATAGCCTTATGAAGTGCTAGCTATATTTCAATTGTTGTCTTTGTGTCCTCAAATTTAAGATGCTGTACCATTTTGGACTTTTAATGGCTAAAATATGTGAGAAATGCAGGAAAATATTAAAACAGGACAAACGGGAGGGTTGGCAGAGTATCTGAAGTGAATCAATGCATTTGTGCAAGAAAAATAATAATAATAAAACTTTACAAATTGTTTCCACGTAATCAGACGGAGGCCATTAGATGTTTCGTGTTGGGTGTGAAAGCAACGTTTGTCTGTATTTCCCTTCATTTTATCTCTTCGCACTCATTGTGAGGGGGCCTAGGATACCAGGACTGAAACCATCAGAATCCAGCTCTAGAAGCGTGTGCAACATTTGGCAATGTAACAACTTTCTGGCAACAATCATAATGTATTATTTCAGCCACAGATTTACTGAACATTTACACGTTGTCAGTGTTTTTTACACCCAATTTCAGTGAAGCTTTATTAATGCTAGAATAAAGGCCTGTTTACACTAAGAACTATACTGATAAATATAACTATATTCATGTTCACACAAATTAATGCTAACATTATTATAAGCTTGTGCTGCAGATTTGTCATCTGCTTGAGTTCTTTAAAGTCATTCTGTTTTAATAATCACCTTAAAAAATAATCATTTCTAACAACACTGTTTTTTTGTGGTGTTATGGTTACAGTATATTTGTGTTGAGCAATTCCATATCCTAATAGGTCTAGAATGATTGCTGAAAAATTATAGTTGCTAATTAGTGACAAAATGATCAAATTTTTCCCATAATTTAGACAAAGCATGATAGAAAAAAGTTAGATAACAATTATGCTGTACCGTATAATACAGATGTAATAAATTGTAAAATAATACTCCATGGAAAGAGTAGTGAGGACTAGTTTGGTGCTGCAGTGGTAGCCAATTAATATCTTTGTGTGTGTGTGAATGGCAGGAACCTGTTGGCCAACCCGTTCAACTGTAACTGTCACCTGGCATGGCTGAGCAGCTGGCTGAGGAACCGTAAGATCGTGACGGGAAACCCTCGCTGCCAGCGGCCGGCGTTCCTCAAAGAGATCCCGCTGCAGGATGTGGCCTTACCAGACTTCCGCTGCCAGGAGGGTACATGCTCTTATCATCAATACTGATTCAACACACTGCATGGTTACATCTTCACGGCAGGATGATTGACTCTGTGTGTGTGTGTGTGTGTGTGTGATGTGCGCAGATCAAGAGGAGGCGAGCTGTGCTCCACCCGTCCAGTGTCCCTCGGAGTGCACCTGTCTGGAGAGCGTGGTCCGCTGCAGTAACAAACACCTGAACATTTTACCCAAAGGAATCCCCCGCAACGTCACCGAGCTGTGAGTCTCAACAACATTACACTAGCTTCTGGCGTTCTGTCGTGATGTTCCAGCACCAAGAAATAAAAAGAGGAATCAGAGCCAATCAGAGCTCATGAGATGAGGACCAATGAGATTTCACAGTGGGTGGAGCTGAGATTAAGTAAAAAAAAAATATATATATATATATATATATAATTAAACATATTCAGGCCTAAATGTAAGATATGTGTATTTGGATTGCATATAGAGTTTGAACACAGCTGTGAACTAATGAATGCTTTTCAAATACAAAATAACTAGCTTTATATTCTTTATCAATCCACCCAGAGTGTTTCAGGCGCATGCATTTGCTTTTTCCACAACTAGTCATATTTGTCCAGTTATATGTATAAATAAGATTTATAGTAGGCCTCATATATAAAACAACCGTGGGCACATGGTTATTTCTGCACAAAACTGAATTGTTATCATAACTAATTGTGTTATGAATTGATCAATTAATTTATCAATAAATTATCAGTGGCTAAGATCAAATCTGGTGACAGGTCTCAGCTCGTGCGAGTTTTAGAGTTAGCTGGATATTCAAAACATGATTGTTTACAGCCACCTCATTTATCCGTGTATGATCATTCAGACGATGGAACTGATGGCATACTTTCATAAATCGCGTGAACCTATAAGTTGATTTGTGTGTTTGTTTCTGTTAGATTTGCACACAGTGTTTCTAGGTTAAATTACACCACAGTTGATGAAGATCTGAAATACAGATGGTTAGTCTCTGCTTAAACGTTTGGACTGCATCATCTGATTCACTTTTTAAAATGACCATAAATGCAAAACCTTTCTTGTTATCAGTAAGAGGGTTGTGCATGGTGTGTGTGTAATGAGAGTGGTTTAGAGTGGGAGGGACACACACAGAGCGTCAGCAGATGCCTGTCGTTCCTCCGAGCGTGAAAACCTCTCATTTGCTCAGAGCTCTCACTGACTCTAGCCAGGTGTGCTGCGCTCCCAGACCCTCATTAAACCGTCTCCTCCTCCCAAAACAACACCAGCAGGTGCTGAGAGGAGCGCCGGTCCTGCCCCACACCCAGCAGAGACACACACACACACACACTCATGTGTTCTGGGGTCTCTCTCTTCATAGGTGTAATGGTGTTTCTACTGTACAGACTG
>JAUCNO010000124.1:2834674-2846933 GCA_032353835.1 Enteromius viviparus
GGTTTAGGTGTAGGGTCAGTGTAGGGCAATACCACATACAGTCTGTACAGTAGAAACACCATTACACCTATGGAGAGAGAGTCCCCACAAGGATAGCAAACCAGACGTGTGTGTGTGTGTGTGTGTGTGTCAGATCTTTTGTTTCGTGTCATTCTGTCGTGTTAAATATGTCTAAAACAGCAGATCATTTCAGAGCTCTATCATAGATAATTCCCCCAACAAGCTAAATTTACTATGTGTGTGTGTGTGTGTGTGTGTGTGTGTGTGTGTGTGTTTTCTGCTTCCAGTATTAATCAATTCATACCAATAATTTTACAATAATTAATGGGTCAGTTCTATATTACTATACCAGTATTGTGAACTCTGTATTGTGCATCTCTGTTTGGCTTTTTCTTAGTTATTTTTCATGTGTGTTTTGTAGGTATTTCTCTGTGTTAATATTATTATTATTGTGTTAATCTGTGTTAAACTGTGCCCTCGGGTCTTCTTCTGTCATTTTGTTTTGTAGTTGCAGGATCCCCACATGTATGATCAGGTCTATAAATATCTAGACCTTCCAGTGCAGGTATGTGACCATCAGAGATGCTTCAATCTGCTGCTCGCTTCATTCTGACCTGCACAAGAAACAAACAATCAGTGTATGACTCACAGACACTGAGACACTGATGCTTCAGCTGGAAAAACACTCCATACACCGTATATTATATTATATTATTACATTTTATAATATATTAAATTATGATATAATATTGTATTATATTATTTTATATTATATTTATATTATATTATACTAGATTGTATTACATTCTATTCTATTATATATAATATTATAGATTTTAGTAGTAATTTGTATTAGTTTTTTAGCAGTTTAGTTGGGGTTTATTTTAATTAATATATTTCCCAATTTCAGTTAGTTTTAGTATTTTAATTTTTTAGTTTTTAGATTTTCGATTTTTAGGTTTTAGCATAGATATTCAATGCTAAATTATTTAAGTTTTTTTTTTTTCATTTTCATTTTAAAGTTTTAGCAATTTAGTTGTTTTTACCCTTTTAATGAACACTTTTCTATTTTCATTACAATTGAAACAATTAAAATTGTAGTAATTTAGTAGCCATTAATATATAATTTTAAATATATTTTTCATTTTCAGTTAAGGTGTTAGTACATTTGTTATATATTTGCCATTTTAATTTAATATTTATATTTTTCATTTTACCTTTACTTTGTTTCAGTAATTTTATTGTTTCAACTATTTTCATGCTTTTAGTTTTAGTTTAAAATGAACTATAAATAACAGATCCTGTAAATAACACAAAAATACATTCATAAAACAATATGTTTATGCAGCCAGTCACTTTGAATTATTGAACTGAATGTATATTAATTTAATACTCCGGATTACTATGGAGTGTCTGTAATAAATGATTCTTCATCAGAATTTATTTTGCACATTTATGAAAGTTAAACTCAAACTCAGTATTTTCCAGATGATTCATCAGAGATCTCAGTGACATGCGTGTGTATTTGGTGTAGCTGTTTTCTTTTACAAATTCTCTTCAGCAGTCTTGATTTGGTTTAAGTCAAACAAAAACACAAACCATCCAGATTTGTTTGTTTCCTGTCTGTCTGACCTCTCCAGCTTTTCTGTGTGTGTTGCTCTGCTGTGCTTGACTTCCCCTTCGCTCTAAATCAGATGTTCAGTGTGAATCAGGAGTGAGTGTGAACATGATTAGCTTTAAAACTGAATCTCCTCAACCTCTTGAATCCACTCAGATTTGCTTTTACTATATATATATATAACAACAATAATGCTGTGAATAATATTTTTTTTCATTTGATTTTATACCCATATTTATTTATTTATTCATTAGTTTTATATATGGTATATGAATAATTTTTAACTGAATGACGGGAGAGAAAAAACTATACACAGTTAATAATTTGGTTTAAAATATCTCTGGCATTACGTTAAATTTTCAGTCTTTCTACATGCTCTCGATGTAAAAATGCACAAATAATAACAATTAATTCTGGAAGTAAAATACACCAGATTGAAAAAAAATCTAGTTAATTAAAATAATTTTTAAATAATAAAAAATAAAAAGAAATATAACTGAAATTGAAATGGGAAAGGAACATTTAAGTCTAAAAATGCTAAAAAGTATAATAATTAAAATTGAAATACATCAAATAATTTTGTTAAAACTAGTTAAAAATATTCAATATTAAAAACAACTAAAATTCAAATGGAAAATGGAGATCTAAAAATGCAAAAATAAATATAAAGATGAAATTGTAAAAATCTAGTTAAATAAAAATATTAATAAATATTAAAAAACATAATTAAAACTCAAATGAAAAATGGAATCTAAATTGCACAAATTATTTAATTATTATTATTTTGTTAATAAAATACATCAAATAAAAATATGAAAAATGGAAGATCTTAAAATAAAAATTATTGCTAAAAACAGAATAAAATAATAACAATTTTTACACACACACACACACACACACATATTATATATATAGACATACAGACAAAGACCAAGCAACAGGTTTGACTGACTTCATGAGAGTGTGAGTGTGTATGAGTGATTATGTTCATATATCTGCTGATATGTCAGCTCTTATGAGTGCAGTATGAACTGACTTGTGCTGTTAACCTGCTTCTGCCTTACAGTAAAGAGACAAGCCAAGCAACTGAGCTCCTGCAGACCAGACTAACTCTCAGTCTGTGTGTGTGTGTTTGCGTGTCTAGCAGAAGAACATCGACCGTCCTCATGATCTCGAGAAGATCCCGCGAGCGCCTCACGACCGAAGGAAGGAGTGGCAGAAGATGGCTCTGGGAGCAGAGCTGGCCGATGACGAGGAAAAACACAGAGAAGCCAACGGATCAGCGGCCTACCACGATCAAAGGCCAGTTTCTGGACACCTATCCTCTAATTACCTTTGCAAAAGTTCAGAATCAAATTTCCAAACCTCTCAGTAGACTTCCATATTTCACATAAAAAGCTAGGCTAATACACTTTTATTTTGTGAGATCAGGTCAGTCTTGACATCATCTGAAAGCTATAAATAAGTTTTGCAATAATGTATGGTTGAGAAAATCACCTTTAATGCTGTTCAAATGAAGTTCATAGGAATGCATATTACAAATCAAATTTATTTACAGTATATTTACGGTATGAAATTTACTAAATATCTTTATGGAACATGATCTTTATTTAATATTCTAATGATTTTTGGCTTAAAAGAAAAATGTATAATTTTGACTCAAAATTGGGTTTTCCTTTGGTGGTCTTAATAAGTTAGGTAATTGTCTGTGTGTTTTTATCATTTGGTTGAGGATGGATGTTGTTAGTCATGCTGCCTTTTTTCAGGGTTCATTACACGGTTTTCAATGGTAAGAGACAGATATTTGTGATTTAGGAGACGCAGTTCTGTGACTGATTGGAATATTTTGAGCCAGATTTAAAATGGTATTTATAGTTGTGATTTGTCTCTGTCTCTGCAGGCAGGTGTACATCAATCATCTGGACGGGCCGTTCTCTCTGGCCGCGCTGCCGTACTCTCAGATGAACGAACTCCTGAACCGTACGGGAGAGAGAAACTACGGCCGCCCGCATGAGCCTCCTCCCCCTCCACCAACATACCCCCCCGACGCCAAACCAGCCTCTGTTATCAGGTGCACACACATGTTGTGTTTACATAGTTTATGGGGACTCTCCATAGGCGTAATGGTTTTGGGGTAGGGGTAGGGTTCCCTTAAAGAAAACTACAGGCATTTTATATTTGCAAAAAACATCTTTCCACAAGGTCAAAATTTACTGGTATTCCTATCTTTGTGTTGACAATTGGTCCCCATAACAAACCAGGTGCACAGACACACACACAAGCACACACACAGACAGGACTCTCCATAGGCATAATGGTTTTTATACTGTATTAGGTATTGTCCTACAGGAAACTGTGCGTCTTTAGATGTAAAGAAAACACTGTTTAGTATGTTTATTAAGCCACTGAAAATGTCCCCATAACTCAACTTCATATTATAATACCTTGCCATTTTGTGATATTTGTCACAAAAACACTCACACTCACACACACACACACACACACACACTCACACTCACACACACACACTCTTTCACACATACTTGTAAGTTTTGTAGAATAATGCAAATACCAGATATAGTGGGGTATAGTTTTGAGGTGTTTACCGAGCATCACTGTGTGAGAGTTAATGCAGTGTATAGAAGGTTTAACTATATGCTACAGGACGGATGAGCTGCTCCAGATCCTCTCTTCAGATTTACTCAATAATGTTACTGAGGCTGTTTTGTAAAAACTCATGAACAAACACAGAGTCAGTGTCAGTAAGATACACACAAATCAATAAAGTAATCAACGAGCTACAGTTACAGCAGAGCAAGAAAACAGTCTCTCTCTGTTCCAGCTCAGAGCTCTCTATACAGGCATACCAAAACAGAAACACAGATCGAACAAGTAACAGTCCTCTTCATTTCGGAAATTATTTTCAATGATACCCCATAAACACCTACTTTGAGATGTGAGGTTTCTAAGCAATGCTAATACATGCTTTTGTGGAGACCATATGCCTGCATTATTTCAACTTTTTTACGTTTGTTAGTAAATAACAAATATAATAATATAATAACTAAATATAACTCATATTTTTTTATTTTTAATAAATATTAAATGAATACATTAGTATGAATAAATATAGAATGAAAACTAAATATGTAAAAAATAAATAAATGCAACAAATAAATCAATATTATTAATTATTTCATTAATATTTTATGTCAAATAAATGTAATATATAAAATGAACAAATAACAAAATATACATAATTAATGCAACAATATTTATGGAATAAATAAATGCAATTAATAAAATAATACATTTAAAATATATAGTTTATATATATATATATAAACAAACAAAAAAATGTAGCAAACACAAATATTTCATAAAAATTTACATTATCCAAGTTTTTGTACTGAATTTTAAGTGTGATAATTTAAGTAATATTTGCATTGTGACACTTTTCCCTGTATTTCTGTCGCGCAGCTCCAGCTCAGGTTTCTCGGACAGCATCACGCAGTCTCCGGCTCGCACACCTATCTTCCTCAACTCCAACGACCCACCCCCAGCTCCTCCTCCTTTACCCCCTCCCCCTCCTCCTCTCCCAGCCAGCCTATCAGGTTCAAGAATGCGCGGTTCAGCCCCGCCTCCAATCCCACCCTTACCGTCCCAGCAGCCCCCGGCCATCCCTCCTCCCCCCGCCCCCCTCCAGATCGCCCCAGGAGTCCTACACCCCGCCCCCCCTCCTGTGGCCCCACCCCTTCACTCCTCCCCCGCCCGCGGACAGCTGGACAGGACAGCGCCCACAGCCGGAGACGGAGCAGTTTTGCCACCGCCTCCCCCTCCTCCTCCTCTGCCTCTGCCAGGAAACAGAAGCTCCTCCCCCTGCTCATCCTCAGGCCCGCCCACCATGCCTTCCTTCCCATCAGGAGCAGTTTCGTCGCCACCTACTCACTCGGGGCATGAGGTCAAGAGGTATCCATCCAACCTGCCGCCAATCAGCGACGCCCGCAGCGTTCTATTGGAGGCCATCCGTAAAGGTAGGCAGAGTTTTGCTCAAGTTCACACACTAAAAATAGAGGCACAGTACAATCTAACTGTATATTTTTTCTTTTGTAATAATTATTCTGTATCTACAATCAGTAAGTTGCTCTATAAGTTTTTCATAGCTGATTTGATCATCTGCAGTGCATCATGGGATGAGAAGTTCCCGCCTAAACCTTTAATACACAGAAAACTAAATTTAGAATAGTTAGCATACTGCTGTATTTTTGCTATATCTTTACATATTTAAATATGCTAGTACTGTATGCTAACCTAAATTCAGCCCATATTTGTCATTTTTACTATTTTTATTTTGGTCTGAATCAAACATTGTGTTTTTTTATAAAACACACAAACACACACAATAACATTTATTGTATAATTATTTTTTTTATTATAGTATATATATATATACACATACACACACACACATACTTTAAAAAACAAAGCATACATTATATTTTAAATGCATAAAAATGTTTTATTTATATTATTAAATACATTAAATACAGTATAAGTACTGAAATTGTTTTAAATGCATAATTAAAATATAACATGGAACTACTAAATTAATATAAAGAAAATTAATAAAATATTATATATATATAATATAATATATGAAATTTGCAGATTTGTGTAATAAAAATATAATTAATAAAATTATTAATGCAATAATAATAATAATAATAATAAAATGAATAAAAATATGAATATAATTAATATGCAATGTAATTCATAAAGCGATATAATAACAAATATACAATTAATAACAAAATACTAATGCAACAAATAAATAGAATAAATTAATACAATTAAAATAAATAATTAAAAATGATAAATTCAATAAATAAATTGAAGTAAAAAAATGAATATGATTTAAATAACATGTATAAATAAATGTAAATATTAAACTAGTATAATTTAAAATCTTTAATTAAAAATGTAGATGCATCAGTCAAAGAAATAACTGCTGATATTAATAAATATTTCATTTACTTTATCTTATATAAACACTAAATCACGGCGCTTGCAACGCCAAGGTTACGAGTTCGATTCCTAGGGAAAGCAAGAAGTGATAAAATGTAAATGTGCACCTTGAATGGGTTGGACTTTAGTTTACAGTATGTGTACGTACATGTGTAAGAAAGTACTGCTAATATAAGATCACTGGGTTCAGGTTTAGGGGTAGGTTCAGGGTTAGTACCTAGGTATTATAATTACTATAATAAGTACATAGTATGTACATGAGAACTGTAAGTCTATAAAATGCATAAATGCAGGCGTGAGCGTAACGAGCTGTACTCTGTGTCTCAGGGATCCAGCTGAGGAAGGTGGAGGAGCAGCGGGAACAAGAGGCCAAACACGAGCGTGTTGGGAACGACGTGGCTACGATCCTGTCACGCAGAATCGCCGTGGAATACAGCGACTCCGAAGACGACTCCGAGTTCGACGAGGTCGACTGGATGGAGTGAAGTCACGGGATTAAGAGCCTCAAGAAAGGAGGCCTCATGAAATCTCAGCTAACCTTCTTCTCAATAAGAGTTTTCCTACAAACACTCTCCGATCCGTCGCAGTCCAATTCAGGAAACATCGTGACTGCAGACGATTGCATTCCATGTTCCCAGAATGCTTTGCTTTAATGTTTTTAACCACTTGTTGTGCAATTGATGAATGAAAATAACCACGTTGGGGTTTTTTATCTGTCATATTTCTTTCGTCTGAACTCGTCTGTCTTTTATCTTCAATAGGAACAACTCAAGCTCTTGTTTTGTTATATAGAGACGACAGCGGCCTCTTCTGGCCACAACAAGAACGTCTCAATGCGGCAGATCAAAAGTGTCATATCAGAATGTGACGGATGTTTATTATACTTTCTATATCATCTAAACTGTTCTTCCATTTCAAAGATGTGATGTTTGATGTCATTTTGTGCTTGTGATGGGCAAAGTCAAAGGAAAAAATGAAGGAGTGTTTTATTCATTTGTCAAGACGACTTAAGATACATGAGTGAATCTCTTGTCCAGGTTATATTTCACCTCACAATGAAAAATGTAAGACAAAAAAATATTTTAAAAAAGTAATAAAAAACATTTCCCATCAAGAATTTCCCATGCATTTTTATATTTTATTTCTTTTTTCATTAATTTTTTTGCATTGTAATCTTGCATATACACACACACACACATAAAATAAAATATAAAACATATTTACATATTATATAAACACACACACACAGACAGATGTTATAGTATATCAATATTATTTTAAAAAATTATGAATAATCCAAAAAATAAATATATAAACAATTAAACAAATATTTTTCAAAAAAATCCTCCAAATTAATAAATACCCTTTTTAGATATAAAAATTAATTCTAAAATGGGCTTTATTTTCTTTCTTCTTTTAGGATATGTTTTCCTAAATTAAGGGTGAAATGTGACATGTTTTCATGAGATTCATCCACTGAAATGTTGACACCTTCCCACATACACACGAAAAAAAAACATTGTGGCCTTTTATTTCTGAGGTCTATAAATTGTAACTTTCTGCAGTTTTCAATTTTTGAACAAAATTAAATTGTAGTATCTGTTTGCCAAAACATGAGAACAGACCTAATCATATTTCAAAGCAGACTTTGTGAGTGAAGAAGAGATGAAAGTGAACGCTCGTTGTCTGTGTGTCTGTTTCTGTTGGGACTGAACGCTGGTTTCTCTTTCTTAGGCCTTATGGTTTGTATAAATGTTGATGAGTTGAATGTATTGTGCTGTTACTACTTTTGCTTGCATTTCTCCAGCATTCGCTGTTTCTATGTTCCAAACGGAAGAAAAGAGATTCAGAAACAAAGATTAAACATGATTTAAAATACTGTATACCGTGTATCGTATGTAACTGTTTACTGTAACAGTTTGCTTGAATTAATAAAAACTAATGTTCAAGGTTCTGACAGGATACTGAATTATCAATTCATAAGAGGAATTTGGTGACGGAAAAAGAAATATTTATTCATCATCGATATTATTGATTTAGTGATGCCCATTAGTATTTTTCATAACGAAATTTATTACATACATTGAGAAATTTTAAATTTTCTTTTTTTTTTTTTTTGAGAAATATGATCTGGACAAAGTTTGCTATAAATTTTGATGCTATAAATATATACATACACATTTCTGAATAAACTAAAAATGAAAAATGTAATAAAAACCCAATGTTATAAAGGTACTGATACAAAATGTATGAGTCTATATAGAAGCATGCACGTTTATGATTTACTCTTATAAACAGTAATCAATTATTTTATTTTAGTTAAGTTTGAACTACCATACTAACTGAATAATTGGATGATTTGGCTTTTTTTCAGTAGTCACATTTTCAGTTGCTTTTTGTGCTTTTTAACACATTTAACACATTATTGTAAATATTTGTTTTTTAATTAAACTGTTACTTTTACATGTATCACAACATTTTAGAAGATGCCAGTACAAACAGTATTTCATATTGAGGATAGGCTCACCAGCGCCGCCTGTCGGCCATTCACAGAAGCGCACCAGACCTGTTCTGAGCTGCTGTGCCCTTTAGATGGCGCTACAGTATCAATAATTAACCCCTGAGAAAAGTCAAGGCACAGAAGCAGCTGCTGTCACAGACCGACACACTTACTGCAAAGGTCTTATTTTACTAAACACCAATTTCTATTACTTTAATGTTCCGTCCACTTTTTCAGGACTAATTAATGATGGTTCATTAAAATTAAAATAAGAATAAGAATGCTTGTAAGCCTAGGCATGTTTTCAACCGTTCTCTGTAAATCCCGCCTTCTCACACGCCACGATTGGTCAATTATGTACAGTCCCTGCACGCTATTGGTCAACTACTTTTCAGTCCTTCACTTTAAATTCTTTCCAAGAAAAAAAATCTTATGATTACTCTGATAATTAGCTGCAAATATGGCTCAGTGGTTTACAGTAGTATCAGATAGCCTACTTAAAGATATACCATGAAAGGCCCCATTTTTTCAAAATGGCGGGTGTGAGGCCATAGCAGCATCCCACATTGCGTACTTGTGCACTATTATGACGTGTTGTAGTGTAAATAGTGAGCAGTGCGTTCACGCTGAAAATTCCAAAGAGAAAAAATGCACTTCAAAAACCCGAAAAAATGAAGTGTGGAATGTTGGACATTTTCCAACGCTCAACAGTCACAGCTTTCTTAAGTAGCGTTTGAAAGTTTTGAACTTACGGTTAGTAAAAAAAATGTTACAATTTAGTGCAAAAGTGCATAGTGTATAGTGCATCATTTGGGGCACAGCTTATTAAACCTAGACCATGAATACTGGTGCCTGATACATGTTTTGGCCATTAATTTTTTATTAGCATATTTGCATGAAGTCATTACAAGTACAATTATATATTAAATCAATTGTTTAAAAGCAAATATATGTGAAAAACAAATACAGTTTCCCTTAAGTAACTGCATATTTCTTGTTTGGGCTTGAGTTGGTGGTTTCTGTGGTTCATAACCAGTCTTTTGATTCCAATAAAGAATAAATTCATTAGTGTGGTACTGTAAAATGAGTCAAAACCGTACTGCTAACTTATTGGTCACAAACTTACTTGCTGGAGGGCCACAGCTCTGTACAATTTTGCTCCAACCATAATCACACACCTGGTCCAGGTAATCAAGGTCTTTAGGATAACTAGTAACCACCAAGCAGGTGTGATTTGAGGCTGGATGGAGCTAAACTGTCCAGAGCTGTGGCCCTCACGGCATAAGCACAATAGTATTATTGTACACAACCCCCCATTGTGTTATCCATCAATTGAAATTAAGGCCCTGGACAGTTACCTACTGTGTAATTTTTTTAATACAGTGTGATTGATTTTATGGTCTCAAGCATTCAGAAAACACACAGAATAAAGCTAAGCAGTTTGACTAGGATAAAACCATGGTTAATTTTGATTAGGGTTGTGATGTTGTTAAAGAAATTAAAAAGATTGCATTTCTATAACAAAAAGGAGGCCTAATTGGGTATTTGAATTAAATGTTTGGTCGATAAACAAAGATTCGGTCATCCTGTAAGTGTAACAACAGCAATTATCAGCCCTCTGGCTCTTAGAAGGTATTCCAGTTAAAAAGTGTAATATTTAGGAATTCATATCACAAAAAAATTTATTTGTAGATCTAATTTAAACTTTTGTGATAAAATTATTCAAACGAAACATTTTTTAACAGCTGGCTTCAAAGAGATCTCTCTTTATACGGGCGTTTTCTCTCGTTTTGTATGTTCTGCTTTTTCTTTATTTGTCAGCGATAAAACTATAAAGGAAATTATTTTTGGATTTTATTTGGGAAAATAGACCCTATAAATTAAGAAGAGAAGTGCTTGCTAACTCTGGGAGTAAAATTGGTCGGGATTTTGGGGATTTTGCTGATATAGTGAATACTTTTAAAGTAAATTGGCTGAAGCGATGCCTTAAAAATCCATTATCAGTATGGTATTTTATTCCAAATAAGATCTTAAGGCTTACCTTTTTTATTAAAATATAATTTCTTCCCCAGTAAATTACTTATTTCCGTATCCAATTTTGATCAGCAATGCCTTCTTTTGTGGAAACTGTGTTTTATTCATGGCTTCTTCCCCCACAAAGTTATAATTTGGAATAATGCAGATATAAGAAATATTCCTCTTTTTTCCCTAGATGATTTAATAACAACTTTAATTGTATTCTATCAGTGTTTGATGATTCCGGTAACATCTTAACTTATGAACAATTTATGAATCGTCATAATAATATAATACCTTAATGAAAGCTTAATGAAATTAATGAAATTACCTTAAATTTGATAAAGGCAATATTGTTTATCCATCTTTACGCTTAGATGGAATTGACATTTTAGATCGAAAATGTAAAAATAAATGTGTTTTGTTTTGTATTTTGACTAATGTATATTATATATAAAAATATTCTTATTTAAACAAATCTTTTTCTATTTCTATATATATATATATAGTAAGGTCAATGAATATTTGATCACTCTGTGATTTTGCAAGTTCTCTTACTTAGAAATCATGGAGGGGTCTACAATGTGCATTTCCACTGTGAGAGAAGAGTCGAAAAAAACAAATCCAGAAATCACGTTGTATGATTTTTTTAACAATTTATTTGGGAATTACTGTGTCAAATAAATATTTGATCACTTGAGTCTAAAAATGTTAATATTTGTACAGAAGCCTTTGTTAACAATTCCAGAGGTCAAACGGTTCCTGTAGTTCTTCACCAGGTTTGCACACACTGCACACACTCCTCCATACAGATCTTCTCTAGATCCGTCGGGTTGGGGCTGTCGCTGAGCAACACAGAGTTTCAGCTTCCTCCAAAGAGTTTCAATTGGATTTAGGTCTGGAGACTGGCTAGGCCACTCCAGAACCTTCATATGCTTCTTAAGGATGCCACTCTTTGGTTTTCCTGGCTGTGTGCTTTGGGTCATTGTCATGTTGGAAGACCCTGCCATGACCCATCTTTAGTGCTCTGACTGAGGGAAGGAGGTTTTTGCCCAATATGTCACAATACATGGCCCCGTTCATCCTCTCCTTAATACAGT
>JAUCNO010000124.1:2916108-2927654 GCA_032353835.1 Enteromius viviparus
ACTAAAACTAATAAGCATTTTAGTCAAAAGACTAAGACTACGACTAAATCTAAGATGGTTGTCAAAAACAACACTGTTTCCAATAAAGACATTGGGCCAGACCTCGGTGGCAGGTGTCCAGTGCGCTTTACATTTGCACATGCGAAGCTCCAGCTGTAAAATGTTTACAAGGGAATAGCTGTGCAAATCTGACAACTCAGTTTTCACTTCAGTTTCCTGAGATTCTGCTGTCCCTTGAGGCTCTGGACCACTTGGAGCTGAGACACACAACTGCTGTGCATCAGCCAGATCCACTTTATGTTCTGGTTCTGGACCTGGGACACACAGTGGCTCTAGACATTTTGTTTCTAGACACTGGTGACTTTATTTAACATCAACATGAAGATGCATGCATATTGTGAACTTCTCCTCTTTGCATCTCACTATAATTTATTTTTTAAATGGTCTGTTGACATTTACTTTTTGGGCTGGTCTTCTCAATGGATCGGGGAGAAATATTCATGCCATCCTGATCATTTTCCGAGATGATGTCAGCCTTAAGCTGCACTTCCCTCTTTTGAGTGGACTCTAATGTAACAGGCCCACTTGGACCTGGGAGACACAATTGCTCTGCATCAGCTGGATCCACTTCAGGTTCTGCAGAGATCCCCACTGGCTCCAGTCTTTTTCTCTGGAAGGAGTTTTTAACAGCCTTCCTTGTTTCTTGGAAGAATGCATAGATTGCCCTGCCCTTCTTCACTTTAGCAAACTTAAGAAAACAAATAAGTTAGAAACACTGATAACTGCAGATTAAACATGAATTATAATTAGTCTAACTTGAAAGATTGTGCTAATGTTGTGTTGTTTGACATTGGTGAGATTTGATGTGTTAATGGATAATTTAAATCTTTAAATATAATTGAAACAAAAATGCGCATATAAAACATTAGAGAGGGAGAAAGGGAGCGAGAGAGAGGGAGAGAGAGATAACTTAAATTTCAAACGGTCTGTTAACATTCACATTTTGGGATGGTCTTCTCTGTGGTTACAGAAGAAATATTTATGCCACCCTGATCATTCTCATTATCTGAGACAGTGCTGCCTTCAGTATCAGTAGTATCAGCCTTCAGCTGCACTTTTGTCTTTTTTTTTGGACATGATGTTCGATGTCCTTTGTTCAGTACCATCCAATATTCTTGCAAAACTGTAGGCTATCTAAAATGATCAGAAGTGCAGTTGTCAAACTACTTCTGATTCACACTGTGTGTGAGAGAGAGATTGACTGACTATCGTTGGTAAAAAGTATTTGTAGACTCGCGTCTTTGCTCTGCTCGGTGTTTCTCTTCGCAATTTTTCACTGAACTTCAGAGATGCTAGATGCCTCAAGCACCCTTTTCTTGGGGTTTCTTTTTTTTTTTTTTAAATGTGTATGTATGGAGCCCTGTCTTTGCCCCACAACAATAAAATGTAACTATTAATCTAAATTTTTCTAAATAAACGGATCTGGCTCGCATCAGTCACATGACTGCCATTAACCAATGCTAGCTCGTGAGGGCAGCGCGCTCCTTAGGAGCTGGTATGGACTGCTGCACCCAGTTCATCATGGGTATTTCTTTAGCGCTTACTTATTTTGTGTCATTTAAGCAAGACAGTTGCTTGTGTGTTTATGTTCAAGTTAAATTAAAGGGGGGTTTGGTTCATTTGCAGGCCTTTCATATAAAAGTGTACAGTTACCGTCATGGAGAGAGATGTGAATGGGAGTGACTTGTTGCTATTGCCATTCCAGTAAATTATCCTAGTTTAGTGTGGTCATTATGCACTACTCTAGCCTGCCACAGGTGAGTGAGAACGTCTCCTTTTAACTGCCATTTTGGTTAACACTATCTTTAGGATAGGAAGGTTTTATATAGTCTACATAAATGTAGATATCCAAAAAGAAACCAGTGTTTTATGCGTTTCATAAAGAGTTTGGTTCATATATAAAAGCCCTTAAATTGATGAAAAAGACAAATAGATTTGTTTTCTATGATGTGTTATAATTTACAAGAAAAATCCTAGCCCCTCTGTTTTTTTTTTCTTTTCTGTTGTATTTGTTCACACCCGTGTTGAAGATTGTATCCTGATGTTATTTTGACATTGCCAAGTTGTTATTTTAATAATTGTTTAATTAAAAAACAAACAAAAAAAACAACAAATAGTTTTCCGTAGTGCTGAATCAACGTCATTAACTCTTATACAATACGAATATATATTTACCATATCGCCTAATCTTCATTTTCATCATTAATGTTTTCTTTGAATATCAGATATTCCATATAAAGTTTGATTACATATAGAAGCTTTTTTAAGAAAAAACACGCAGCACACATCGGGCTTGTTAATCACATAATCTGACCAATGAGAATAAAGTGTGTCATCATCAAGGCTTTCGCAGCCGATTTTGAACAACTGCAGCGCCTGACCTGTGCGACCGCTCTCGTGTTGCTCTCGCAGTACTCTGATCGAATGGCAGCTGCAGCGCCGATCAAAGTCCGACAAATAATCTTACCAGAATGCATTGTTTTGTAAGGCGGCAGCCGATTTCTTGCAGCGGCACATGAAGTCGAACACACCTATTGTCATTTCGTCACATTCACCTGCCCCTGGATCAGCACCCACAGAAGACACACAAACACCTGCAACACGTTTTCAATCACCTGTTTACTAGCACCTGCCTGTCATCAGCCATGAAGGATCAGCCAAACACTCAATGGCTGAGCTTGAGTTTTACAAGCTCAAACCTACCTGAACCCGCTCACTTACTTGGTTGAACGCTCATCTGAATCCCATAAGGAAGGACTGTGGCTGAAAGGAACTTTAAAGACACCATTCAAAGATTGAGTATACTTACCTGTGGAATTACTTCCCTGATATCCTCCTTGTGGTATCTTCTTTTCCACCTTTCTAGGACAGCACACAAACTAACCTTATCTAATGACACACATAAAAGAATAGATGTCACGCTCAGGGAAGACAGACAAGAGTGATTCACATTCACTGGTGAGTTTATTGGGGTTCCAACAAAGATTCAACTTCAGCAGGTAATAAAACGTGACATGCATCAATAAACAGTTTCAGAACGTAAATCAGGAACACTGCTGGTAATATTCAGGTAAGTCAGAAAGGAGGTTCAAATAAGTTTAAACTTGAACTCTGAGTTGATCAACCCAGAGATTAAAAAACTCAAGAGTTTTCGCTTTCAGAACAGCTTCAATCAACTCTGAGTAGACTAAAAGTGTGTACAGCGCGACTCTAAAAAGTCATTATCAATGTAGCGCAGCTATTACGAGTCACCATGGCAACATCTGAATGATAACACTGTCAGAAATATTTGCTTTCTGTATCCATTTGTCCCTGACAGGGTGGACATATTTTGTAAGTTGGTCCAAATGTTTTTGCTTATAATTATTTTATTAAAGGTTTAGGAGCTGGACCAACCAGCAATTGTTGAAGTTTAAAGTCTTAAAAGAATAAACATGTGGTTTAACGAAAACCTTGAACAATGTCTTTAAGAAATTTTCATCTGTCAAAGGCACTCTATGGTGATATTGACCCATATATGGATATCCGCTTCTATTTAAAAACCAATCAATTCAGTAATTCAAATATTAATACTAAACCATTACGATTTCTTTTCTTTCGTCAGTTTGTAGTAGTGTCCCTTTCTTTTCCAAAATGATAGTGCTCTTGTGGTCAAAGCACAGTTACAAAAATAGTTTATTAAGTTGATTAGTTTATTTAGATTATTGTGACATACCTTGTACACCCACTCACCCAACATTAGTGCTCGGTCTCATGCTAATACTGACGTGGAAAGAGTGAGCTGCTTTGACTTAGAAACACTGGATTCAGTGCTATGGTTTAAGTATCATATCTCAGTTTGGGATGCTCCTCATATGTAAACTACTTTGCATAAACAATAGAAGAGTTTATCCATCAAGCGAAGAATGCAGAGCCAGGAGACCAGAGTACTGGACAGAACTGGCAGAATAGAAAACAAAAACAGTTTAAGTGTTTAACTGTTAAATAAATGGTGCAACATATTAGAAATACTTTTAACCTGAAGTTTAGCTTACCTGTCGAAAAGAAAGGTTTGTCATATCGCTTGAAACCCAAACATTTAATCACATTCCTCCATACTGTAAAAGTAAGCTAAACACCCTCTGGTTAGCCTGCTACAGTAGCCATGCTAATCTCTATATTAGCAGTGTGTGGGCATACAAATATAGGTTGAAAGGCATGTAGGACATCCTATCACTGCTATTCAGACTGAATGCAAAAACTGGACTAACTTGAGCCTGAGCCTTCCCCATAAAAGAGAAACACACACTCATTACTTATATACTGACCAAATGATATTTTTTACTCACTCACACATGTCGTGTTTCCATCTTTTATGGGGACTCTACATACGAACGAGATATGAGATGTGCTGATCTATCTGCGTTGCTTTTATTTAAAGGGGTGGTCATGAAACAAGCATGGGTCGATGCACAGAAAATACTAATAGAAGTCAATAGTGTACAACATAATCCTAAGTACAAGGCAAATGTGTGTGTGAGTGCAAATAAGGTCCACAAACACAGTCCAAAAATCAAGGCAAAAGATCTTTAAAAAAAAAGGCTATAAACTTTCGGACAGGCGGATATCAGATAAGTCCAAGAAACTCCCATCTCAATATAATCCAGGAGGGTGGTGGAGCGGGGATGTAGGTCCAGGTCCATGTGGAAGTGGAGAGACTGGGGACTGAAGCAGAGCAGGGCTGAACCATTGAAGCAGGGAGCCAGGGCAGAACATAGAATCAGGATGATGCCGGTGAAGCAGGAAGCCAGGGTGGAGACCATCAGAGCTGGACAGAAGACCACCAGGTTTAAGGATATGGAGCTATGGAGATGTGAGCAGGACAGAAGGCCACAAGTCTGGAGCAGAAAAGACAGAAGACCACCAGGGCAGGACAGAAAACCACCAGTCTGGAGCAGACAGGTTAGAAGACCACCAGACCAGAGCAGCTGAATACCATGGTAGGAACTGAGACCTTGGCAACAGTGAGGCACATGAGTCAGACAGAGCATCTATGGCCCCAGGGACCAATGAAGGCAACATAGTGGCTTCCATGACAGTCTTAATCATAACAGATTGGCCTGACTGTTCAGCACTGCTAAGGCCAAGCACTGCTACAAATTAAAGCTTGAGCAGACCACAGGGCCTGAGCCCCAAAGCCTCCTCCTCTACTCTCTCTTCACTCATGACTGCAGATCTGTATATGGATCCAACTCCATCATCAAGTTTGCAGACGATATCACGGTGAACGGTCTCATCAGTAACAACAATGAGACTGCCTACAGGGAGGAGGTCCAGCATCTGGCCACGTGGTGTACAGACAATAACCTGCTTCTTAACACCACCAGGACCAAGGAGTGTATTGTGGACTTAAGTACAGAGAGAAGAGGCTCACATGATCCCATTCACATCAAAGGGATGGCTGTTGAGTCTGTTTCATCTTTCAAGTTCCAGGGGACCCACATCTTGAAGGACCTGCCCTGGACCACCAACACCTCCAGTCTGGTCAAGAAGGCTCATCAGCGTCTCTTCTTCTTGAGAACTCTAAAGATGAACAGGTGAACAAGGTGCTGGATCCTTGTCTTGTCAAGTATTCTGTTGAGGGGAGAACGAGATGTGTGGCTCCATCTGCTTTTATTTAAAGGTGTGGCCATGAAACAAGCATGGGTTGATACACAGCATACAATAATAGAAGTGGCAAGATGAAAGAGTATTCAAAGAACAGCATGAGTGACAGCCAATTGACAGTGAATGTGGCCCTGAGGGCGAGAAAAACGGGGAATTCACAAGATGAGCTAGAGTCCAAGTGAGAAAGAAACACAGTCCAAACAGCAAAGCAAAGGATAATTCCTAAACAGGCTATAAACTTCAAGGCAGGTGGAGATCAGAGAAGAAGAGATAACAGGCAAAGATTAAGACATGGGTAAACAGATTAAGAACAAGGCAATACTAGACTAGGCACTAAAAACTGGTAATGGCTCTGTAAAGTAGCTATACAATGATAGAATTAAAAATATCCCCACAAGACCAAACTTAACTGGTATTACTATCCTTACTATCCATTTGGCCCCCATAAAGTGATAAATTCCAGGAACACACAACATATAAATAAATAAAAATTAGACACAGGTGAACATAATCAGCGACTATGGAAACAACACAAGATCAAACACAAGAAGTACAAGACGTAAAAATTCAGAGACAGTTCAATATAAACAACAGAACAAAATAAAAGCTAAGAGTTCTTGGACTATCAGTCAGTATTAACTTTTTGTTTATTAAATGTCACATTTCCAGTCAGTAATCAGAAAAAACTCTGAAATGGATGTCATGATAGTGAAAGGCATGTTTTTGGGGGGGTTGTAAAGTGTAGGACATCTTCCTTAATCAGCTCACTCTTGAAATAACAACTACAGTAATGTTGTAGACAGTGGATATTGCACACCCCTACTTGATGCTTTGACTGGTTTTGGACATTTTTGTTGTTGTTAGAGAGTAAGTATATGAAGTGCCATGAAGTTGCCGAAGAAGGGGAATGTGACAGAATGAACAAACTGGAGGGGCATTACCTTGCTTTCAGTACCAGGCGATGTATTCTACACAGTGCTTCTTCATAGAATTCAAGCAGATCTTTGCGCTTCGGAATATCATTGAGCAATGTGCAGAAACTGACATCAAGCGCCGCCTTGGAAAAGCTGCCGAGGTCTGTAAAACATTTGGTCATCTTGGTGTCCAACATTTGGTATCCATTTCAACATCAACTTTTGTCTATACACTTAAATTATCATTCCAATAGCAACATACACCACAGAACCATAGTAAGCATCAACCAGTACCACAAGAAAGGTCAATGTATTCTACCAGCATTGTCTGAGACAGTTCGATCATGTCACAAATGAAGAGGTTCTCTGGGGAAGTGGCCTTCCAAGCCTCAGCACAATCATTGCACGTCGTCTCTTACGCCTAGCCAGGCATGTTTTTAGACAACATTGTGCCTCAACGTTCATCGCTCACCTTAAAGCTCTTGACATCGTCTGGGATGAATCCGAAGTCCTCAAAGGAAAGATCTAGTCGCTCAATATGGTTATTAGCGTTGGTGGAAAAGAAGAAGAAATATATGAACTGTATTGCTACTATTAATAAAATGTAATTGTGCTGAATTCAACTGGCCAAATTAGCTGTCAATAGATAGATTAGATGTATAATTGTGTTTAGTAACTGCGTATGGCTTTGTTTCAGATGTGAACGAGTGTGATCTGACTCAGCCATGCCAGCATCAGTGTTTCAACCTCCTGGGCTCATTTATCTGTCAGTGTGATCAGGGTTATGAACTCGCGCCGGATTCAGTCTCTTGTGTAGGTAAGTGCTAATGCTGGATGTTCCTGTGCTTGTTTGGAGTGCACTTATTACTTGCCAAGTGTTTTAGTTTGCACATGTTCAGCGCTTAACATTTAATGACAAGCTGTCAAAAGGGATTTAAAAACTCATTTGATTTTAAAATAAATTTTTAATTTAATATATAGTACAGGCGAAAGTTTGGACACACCTTCTCATTCAATGTGTTTTCTTTATTTTCATGACCATTTACATTGGTAGATTCTCACTGAAGGTATCAAAACTATGAATGAACACATGTGGAGTACTTGTACTTCACAAAAAAACATCTTTTATATTGTAGTTTCTTCCAAATAGCCACCCTTTGCTCTGATTACTGCTTTGCACACTCTTGGAATTCTCTCCATGAGCTTATTATTTAATCTTGTTTAATATCTATATTTCATTGCATTCTTTAGGAAAGAGCACATTCATTGCTTTACTTGTGATTAATTTTTTCATATGTATGTGATGTGTTTGGGTGTGTTATTTCACCTGCTGCTGAGCACTTCAGATAACCGAGCACTCATTCACACACATGGCAAACTTCAAACTAATTTAAATGCACAGTTATTGCATTTTATGCATTTTCATCTAAAATTCAATTCAAGTTTGAATATTCGTTGAGTGCCTGGCCACTCTGTCCCTGGAGGATATTGAAGATATTATCTATTCGGAACTTTGATAACAGGGTTAGGTGGGGCCCTGGGGTATCGACGATTGGTAGTGTCCAGTCATAACCCCACCAAGCGGGCCGGCTGGATTGAAACGGTGGTGAGCAGAGCTGTTAGTACTCAGACTGTGGTTTAAGACCACAAATTGGAAAACATCCTGGAGAAATCAGCTATGCAACGGGATTTGGGCTGACCTGGAGACCAGTGATGGACATTAGATATCTGCAAAATTGGCAGATATTGATCCAAATTTGGAAAGTATTGTTTTTCTATTTTTCGGCTTCCCCCACTTCTGCCAGCTAAGGCACCTGGCCTTTGTCAAGGCCATTGCTGGAGACAAAAGAACTTCCCCTGGGGAGCACGATAACGAGACGCTCTGAATTACTACCTTCACCGCATCCCATGCCTTCGTGTGATTTTACCCCCCAGTGTGGGTAGGCGGGTCGGTGACCAGTGCTCTCTAGCTGCAGGACCTGATGGCTGATTGCCTACATTGGACTACTTCCACATCCCCTGTACCCCTCCCTTGTTGCCATGTCATGTCTTGTTATGTCTGTTGTGTTTTACGTACCTGTTGCTGAGGTATTTTTTCCCCCTTCTCGAGGTATTTTTTTCCCTCCTTCTTCTAATGTATCTTATTTTCTATATGCTACCTCTCGACTGACCTGTCTTTCCCCCAAATGTGATGTGTGTGTGATGTTTGTGTATTTTCTGAGGGGTCCAATTTCATGTAACAGTGTATGCAACAAACAAAGGCTTCATTTCATAATTTGATTAGATAGTCCTAAATGTAAATGTAGCCTGGTTTTAGACAAAAATGATGGATGTGTGTCACTGTGGTTTAATTTTCACTGTTTGTTGAGTTTGTGTTGTTCTTCTTGTGTCTAGACATCGATGAGTGCGGGTTCTCCAGCTACATGTGCCAATATGTGTGTATTAACAGCCAGGGTGGATATTCCTGCATCTGCCCAGAGGGATATCAGCTGCAGAGAACAAGAATGTGTCAAGGTATCAGCCTCCTTCTTCATAAAATATAACACTCGTCATTGCCTGGCCTCCTCTCTATCCCTCCACACTTAGATATTTCACATCAGAGCAAGATGGGCCAGGAATACCCAACCACTTGCTAACAGAAACAATACAGAGCTCAAATGGGTTATGTTTGTTACCAATGTAATTATACATTTAAACACTGAGTATAATTACTTAACAGCATATACTAACTTTAACAAGAATTACTACCTTCCTACTTGAAACAAAAAGGCTGTTTATCTTTTCTGAATACAGGAAAAGATGTTGTGTATCTTGCCATTTGAATTTCCAGTAGCAATATTATTTTTTTTTTATTATTACCCAATTAGGTACTTATTAGTAACCATTGTACTTACATGAAATAAAATGTACTGTTACACACATGTTGCAGATCAAGTCTGTTACACAGGTACTTAAAATGTAAGTACAATCTTGATATACTTTATTTTAATTAGCTGTGTACTTGAATTTATAATTATGCTGTAAGACGTCTGCAACACATGTGACAATCTTTTGGTTAGCTGTGTAACAGACTCGGCCTGCAACATATGTGTAACAGTAACACAGTTTGTAATTATGTAGATGTAACTGGCTAAGTATAAACTGTTTCATAACTTAATTACATGGTAAGTATGTTTTGTTTTATGTAAGTACAATGGCTGCTGAAAATTACTTACTAGGTAATTACTCTGTATTATGACACCTTTAAAAAAGTGTTACCAAAAAAAACCGTGTGCTTGCAAGTTGTTTGACCTGTTGGAAGGCCTGCATGCTCATTTATTTGATAGATATAACTTATTGCTTATCACAGTCTTTTCTCTGGTGTTGTAGACATCAATGAGTGCGACACAGGCCACGACTGTAGGGAAGATGAGATGTGCTGGAACTATTATGGAGGTCATCGCTGTTACCCTCAGAACCCGTGTCAGGAGCCTTACGCGCTGACGTCGGAGAAGTAAGTCAGTCATATCCTAGGACTAGAGCTAGAAATGAAGATCACAGAAATCACGACAGACCCAAGTTTTGATTAATGCTCTTGCTCTTATTCCTAGCCGGTGTTCGTGCCAGTCTGCGAATGCATGTCGAGGCCTGCCACAGTCGATCATTTACAAATACATGAGCATTCATTCAGAGCGCACCGTACCGGCAGATATCTTCCAGATTCAAGCCACAAACATCTTCTCCAGTGCACACTACACCTTCAGGATTAAAGCTGGCAACGATGGAGGAGAGTTCTTCCTTAGGGTGAGTAACCAAACCTTGTGTTTTTGCATTTAACAGCTGCATGAAACTACACTGTTGAAGCCATTTCATTTGGTATTTCTTTGACACATCATTTTTTGGCAATGGTCGACCTGTTTAAAGAGATGGCTTTTTTTCTGGGATTTTGAAGTACAAAAAAAAAAAACATAAGACCTCTGTGCTTGGACCACTGAGTGGTGCTGTAAGCCAGCTGCATTAGTAGCTTCAAGCCGTAGTGATGATGGTAGATGTCAAGTCGCTTGTTGGCAAATTAGATATTACTGGTCACACTGTCTTTATCTCATCTCACATTCAGTTTTAACACAGCTTCTTGTAAGGCAAGATAGTGCCTGATTTGTACCTGAGTTTCTAATATTCCTGAAGAGATTAGCTGGGTTAGTGGTGTTGGATCTAAACTCTTCAGAAGAGTGGTCCTCCAGTAGCAGGTTTAGACACCAGTGGCCAATGACAGTGACATATAATTTCTCTTTCAAAGCTAACCTCTTGCAGTTTGAAAATATACAACATCTAACATTCTGGAAAGTCTTTATTTAAAGACTTGAAACTGCATGCCTGATTTGTGCAGCACATTGCACACATGCAAGTAATTCAGTTTTGCGCTTTCTGGTATCCCATAATCAAATATAAATAGGAAAGCATTAGTCAGGAGCTGTGCTCCACCCCGATCGTTTCCTCAAGCTCTCTCTAAAGCACAGACCGGGATATTTGACCACACCTTCACCTGCATTATTACGCTGGTTGCTGACTAAGTTTTGAATCCAGTATAAGGTGCTTTTAGGAATCATGTTTACGTTTAGCTCATGTGTGGGTCATTTATCTGGAAAAGAGATGGCAGCAGGTGCACTATGGGAAAAAAAACATGCACAGTGTTCTACTGGGAAACCTGATTTATCCTCATACAGTGCATCCTGACACACAGCAAAAAACTGTTCAGTAATGGTTCAAGGGAACAAGTGCTGGACGTGCTGGAGACCCCATCTCTTAAAGCAGTGATTCTCAACCAGTGGGCCGCGGCCCTCTAGTGGGCCTTGGAGCGCCATCTGGTGGGCTTGCAGGCAGTGGTAGATTACTCCAAATTAATTTTTATTTATTTATTAATAGAAAAATCTTGTTATTTGTAATAAT
>JAUCNO010000127.1:2636-13165 GCA_032353835.1 Enteromius viviparus
ATGGTCAGCATCGCGGGCCGCATTTGCATTTGTGACGGGCCGCATACGGCCCGCGGGCCGCAGGTTGAGAACCACTGCTGTAGCATGTTGGAAGCTTTTATTCTTAAATGGTGTAATTAAAAAAAACAATGCTGTTTTGTTCAGAGAAGCAAAGGTAATTATTTGGTGGCTTTGTTTGGCAAAGCAAAAATACAAGCTAGCAATATTGTGTCTACATGTAGATACTGTTAGATTTTTTTTCCTTCCAGATGTATAAATTGGTGTGGAAACATGTTTATTTTAGAAGGGAATGTGTAGGTTGTTTAGATTTGGTAGTTTTAGCAGAGCAGTGACTCTCGTGAGGGGGCTGATTAGTGGTCCAGTAAATCCTTCAGGAGGATGTGCTGCCACAGAAGCACTTCAGTTCCTTTAAGATTACAATGGGTTTTACCAGTCCTATATCATACTCTACAATCTTTTGACCCACAGCTACCATAAGTGTGTGAACTGAAGACATGAGAGTATGTGGCCTTTTAAACATACCCCTCTGTAGTCCTCTAGGTTGAAATTGGAGCCACAGTGGTTTGATATCACTGAACTGTGAAATAGGATACGGGAGAGCAGCGAACTGTAGCAAAGAGGGTGATTAAACCTTATTTTATTTTTTATTCCATAGGCAGGGCACACCTGGATCACAGGTTCAGAAGCTGTTCCTAGAAGCATATTTCATAGGATCAGGACAGAGGACCTATGGTGAGAAGTGAACAGCTCTCAGTCATGTCCATTCAGATATGTGCCCTTAATATCCATTATAGTCAGTCTAACAGTTCTTTGCTTTAGAGAGGAAAGAAGTAAGCCTGCCCAATAGTGAAACCATTAACAAAAAAAGCTAAAATAACTTCTATGAGACAAGTGAGAGTGAAAGTATTCGAGTGGATGATAAATCTTGATGTCAAATGAGCACAGTAAAACACAGGAATGATATGTAGCTATGTTATGAAAATAAATGTGCACGAGCATCATAGAAACAGCAACAGATGCAGTGCATCTAGCTTTAACTCAAAATGTATGAATGTCACATTGATGTCACATGACTAATCAGATCTGTTCTAAAACCAAAATGCCAGGATCTTCAGCAATATGCAAACTCACATTATAGCAATTTTAGAATATGACTGGTTCAGAAAAATCTTTAAAAAAAGATGCATTTGTGAAATGTACACATTTAAAATTTTGCATTTTTTTTGTAATGCTCCTTTGAAACAATATTGTGAAAGTCCTTGTATATGTTCCATTGCTCAGTCTCCATCTTTTTTTATCAAACTGCTTCATAACATTATCCCATAAAACCTTGACATTTAGATATTCTGTCAAATATTTTACTTGTGATGATAAATATTCCATGAAACCCCACAATAATACACAAAGCATTACCACAGTATTAAATAATTTTATATATTAACACTATTGCAATTTAATATCACAAATTACTGAGATTACTAAGATTCTGAAGTGTGTGATCTTTTAAATCTCTGTAGGAAGTGGGAGAGCAGCTGGGATCATGTTTTGGCAGTGTCCAGAAATGAGTCTATAACCTTTGTAAGAAAAAAGGACATTATGCAAACGTTGTTGCAAAGACTCAGTAAGGTAAGCACTGCAGATGGAGACGTCAGAGAGGATATTTCAGTCTTCAGTTCCATAATTAATCTGTTCTTGGATGTCGTGATGTCCAGTCTGCCAGCAGCTGAGAAAACACTAACACACCGGTACAAAGATAAAGATAAACAGCAATGCAATTCAAGCAGCCAGAAATATTTTTGCTTAAGATTCTAAAGATCTCAGTTGACAAAACATTTTCAAAATTACAAACAACAACAAAATAACTTGCTTCTCATTGCTAGCCACAGTACTACTGTAAGTCTGTTGTCCCTACAATAGCTAAGCAAGCTAAGTTTAAAGCTTCAGTTACAGCTTCAATGACTCTGGAAGTGAAAGAGATTGAAAGTTTAAAATATTATCTGGAAACCTTATGCACTTAAAGTCGATTAAATTGAATATGATTAATAATAAATCATAATAATTAAAAACAAAATAATTAAATATAGATTCAAATGGGCCCATCTGCTGTCCGTTAAACCACAACTCAGAAGAGTACCAGGGAGATGTTTTATGTATGTTAACAAATAGCTTTCTCCAGATATTATACATCTCTTTAGCACCATTGGGCTTGACAGCTTCCAAAGCTGTGCTTTCTTCAGTAAATTTAACTTTAGATGCTGTGTGGGCAGGGAGGTGACTTTGCCCTGAAGTGTTTAGACAGGGACTGATCACTGGGCAGTCATGTGAGTGAATGCCATCTGCTGTTAATGGGCCATATACATACAAATTTACCTTGGTTTATTCATGGAAAGTGGTATTTACACACAGAGAGTGATTCTAGGCTATGGCAGTTTTTCCAATTTTACCTTCAGCCATCAGAATGCCTTTCTCTGACTTTTCAAATACAGTTAGGTTCATATATATTTATACACTGACACAGTTTTCATAATGTTGGCTCTGTTTGTCAACAAAGCAGATTTAAAAATAAAAAAATCAAGGTGAAATTGAAGTGCAGACTTTAAGCTTTAATTCATAAAAATGAACAAAAATATAACATGCATAGGACTTGTCAAGAAATGAATAGAGCTTTTGTTAACTTTTTTTCCCCATTTTGATGGAAATTCAGAGAGTGCACTTATTTATTAAAAAACTGTAACTTGAATGTGGTTTGGTCAGCAGTCAAAAAAATATAAAAATTGTGCCTGTGTCCAAATATATATCGACCTAACTGTATGTGAGTGCATTGCTTTCTGTTATAGCCTCATTGTTAGTGCTTTACAATAAATATGAATGAAAGATAAAATGGACAACTCTACACTTAAACCCTACGACCTGCTTAAAAATAATATTAACTTTAATCAGCAAAGGGTCAGCTGTATCGCTGATTGCATAAAATGGCTAAGGATGGACATGAATGAATGCTTGTATTTGTACTTGCTCTTGTAATTTTGGTTAACTTTTAAAAGACTCTGACTGTTACATCCACACCAGGGTCCACCCTCACTCCCTCACTTTCTGCCCCAAGGAGTACCGGCCATCTACCGCCACATCGCCCATGGGACTGCGCAATCGATCTGCTCCCGGATGCCACAGTGCCCAAAGGAAAAAAATTAACCCTTTATCCATTCCTGAAAATCAAGCCATGGAGTAATACATGGGAATCGGGAAGCTGAATTACGAGTATCTTGTGATGCCATATGGACTCATCAATTGTCCTTGTCACAAGCCGTGATCTCGCAAGCCTCGTCGCCAGACTCCCGCACAGGCCCAGGCCTGGCCTAGTCTACCCCCCGCGGAGCCCATGCAGATTGGCTCGACTCCCCGGAGGAGCGCAAACGACGCCTTCAGAAAAACTTATTCCAATACTGCGGTCTGGCTGGTCATCTTCGTGCTACCTGTCCCAAGCGGCCACCATTACCACGAGTGTATCGGGTGAGTGCAGTCTCTATCGGTCCTGCTTTAAAGCTTGATGTTCTACTACTGTTCAATGACTGTGAGATTTCGGCCGGGCCCTGGTAGACTCAGGTGCCGCCTGTAATTTCATTGATGAGGACTTTGTTTCTAAACACCGTCTCCCTCTCCTTTCATGTTCCCCCACCGTGGCGGTGGCAGCCCTCAACGGCTGGCCCCTAGGCACCGGACGTATTACCAACCTCACTGCTACTCTCACCCTCTGCAACAGGACACTGCACTCCGAAGATATTGCTTTTCATGTAATTCACTCACCCGATCACCCCTCTGATTCTGGGATTACCCTGGCTGGAGCTCCACAACCCAACCATCTGCTGGCACTCCCGTCAGATCACCCGCTGGTCCGAATACTGCCGTCTGCACTGCCTCCGTCACATCAACCCGCCCAGACAGGCTTCCCCTGAGCACGACCAAGGAGGACATTGACCTCACTAGCCTGCCACAAGCCTACCACGACCTCCAGATCGCCTTCAGTCAGACCAGAGCCACATGCCTCCTACCTCACCGGCCCACGGACTGCGCCATCGATCTCCTTCCAGGCAGCCAGCTCACCCGTGGCAGGATCTTTCCTCTGTCGCAGCCCGAGTCCGCGAGCATGGAACAGTATACTCAAGAGGAACTGGCCAAGGGCTTCATCTGACCCTCCACCTCCCTGGCTTCGGTGGGGTTCTTCTTTGTAAAGGAAAAAGGATGGCGGCCTATGACCCATCATCAACTACTGGTCCCTAAACGAGATTACCATCAAATACCAGTACCTGTTGCCTCTAGTACCCGCCGCGCTGGAGCAACTCGGGTCAGCCCAGTATTTCACCAAAGTCAACCTCCGCAGAGCCTACTACCTCGTCCACATCAGGGACGACGAGTGGAAGACCGCCTTCTCCACAACCAACGGGCACTATGAGTATCTGGTCATGCCCTTCGGTCTGTCCAACAGTCCAGCAGTGTTCCAGTCCTTGGTCAACGAGATTTTCAGAGAGATGCTGAACAAGTTCATCATAGTTTACATCAACGACATCCTGGTCTACTCTGAGGACTACCCCAGCCATGTACGTCATGTAAGAGAAGTTCTCAAAAGACTGATCGAACAACAGCTCTACGCTTAAATGTCAAAGTGCGAGTTCCACCAAACCAAGATCTCGTTCCTGGGCTACATCATTAGCGCTGAGGGCGTAGCTATGGACAAACACAAGGTCTCCCCTGTGACTAACTGGCCCCAACCACAGACACTCAAAGAACTGCAGCGCTTCCTAGGCTTTGCCAATTTTTATTGGCGGTTCATCCGGGACTTCAGCAAGATCGCTGCCCCGTTAACCACCATGACCAAGAGGAGTTGCCGGCGTTTACCCTGGTCAGACAGGACAGGACCCCAGACAGGACACACGTCCCCGAGCCTCTCTGCCAACGCATACTACACCTCGTGCACGACAACCCAAGTGAAGGTCACCCCGGCATACTGGCCACCCTAGCGAACCCTCTAACCTTCCAGCCGTGGATCACTGGCTGCGTAGAAGCGAGCAAACCTGGGATACCGCCCACGTCCACCTGCAAAGCACCATACGCTGACTCACCCGCCAGGCCAACCGGCACCGATGACCCAGTCTGCCCTACGAACCTGGAGTCTGGCTATCCTCCCGGGACCTTCGCCTCCACCTCCGCCTTCCCTGCCGTAAGCTTATCCCTAGGTACGTGGGTCCTTTCAAAATTCTCCGTCAAATTACTCCATTATCTTACCGTTTAGACTTACCACCTGAGTACCGTATCTCACCTACCTTCCATGTTTCTCTGCCCAAGCCCGCAGCTGCCTCCCCTGGCACAAGAACTGTCACAAGCCACGCCTCTGTGGCTCTCTCTTGGGAACCTTCGCCAGAATACTAAGGTTTCTATCCCGAGTCTTTCCCCACACGTACCTTGGCTCTTTCCGCCGGCCCTTACCCACCATTTTGTGGACTTCTTAAGCGGAGATTGGAGATTTTGATTTGCCCCGCAGTAATTTCTGAGCGTTTTCCCTGCTGATTTCTCTGTGTTTCTTTTGGACTGTTTATTAGACTTTGATTATTGCTGCCTGCCCCCACACTTTGCCTGGACTATCGTTGTGATTACGGATTTCCCTGTTTACTGCAGTTCGGCTGTGATAACGGCCACCGCCTGTCTGACTACGATCGCTATTAAAAGCCTGCATATGGATCCTACCGACCCTGAAGGTACGTCACAGTCCTTCAGTCTTTCAGGATTTTATGCACGAGATTTTCCATGAGTACCTTCATCAATTTCTCCTCATGTATATTGATGACATATTAATCTATTCCACTAACCTTCATGAAGATCGCCAACATGTCAGAGCATGCTGGCGAGCATTCCAACGTTCCTGCTGTGGGTTACTGGTTCCAGGAGAGTGAAAGGGTCTGGGATGAAGCACACCAACATCTCCAACAGCAGTGCGCAGGCAGAAGACCAATGCCGACCATCGTTGTTCCGAAGCCTCTGTCTATTAAGTCGGCCAAAAAGTATGGCTGTCAACAAAGGACATTCACCTGTGCCTGCACAGTAGGAAGTCCCAGGTTTGTTTGTACCTTCATTCTCTCACAACGTTCGAGCTCACCTGAATACTAATCACCACCAGCCACCACCAGCTGGTCTCCATTCACCATCCTTATTACCACCAAATACAACCACACACCTCACAGCAGTGATTGCCCGAGTGTTAAAGTGGACCCACTTTAATCTAATGATTGTTGTATTACTTACCTGCATTCTTTCCTGCTCTCTTCCAGTATTTGTCTCCTATGTGCGTCAACGGCTCCTTCACCTTCAAGACAAAAGGAAGTCATTAACAGTCTCCATTGACACAATGTATCTAAGCTATGATTATATTACTCACCTCTCAAAGACTGGTTCCTGAATTCATTCTGTCAAATAAATATATTGTTATTCACTTACCTTCTGTGTCCCGTCTGCTTTGTTACACTGACAGCCTCTAGCTGTTGAAGCAAAATATTGTCATAAAACTGAATTAAATATGTTGAATATTTTGAGTTTTCTCAGGGAGAATATTGGCATGCAACGAGTGCTCAATAAGTAAATGAGTCACAGTGCTGCATTAATTACGTGTTTTTGTAGAACCTAGTTAGTATTTTAGCACATCTGATTCCATGAACACATTTGTTACTTTTATAGCCTCATCATGTTTCCAAGCACGCTCTTGCAAACTATTCAAGGAAAATGTTTTAGAATAAAGACTGAATGTGTTGTCGGAAGCTTAATGATGGTGACATTAAAGTCATGCAATGTACTGTATGTGTAGCTTTTTTACTTCTGGTGATTGCTTCAAGATTCATAAAAGTTATATATATATCTCTGAAGATTAGCATGATGAAAAATATTTTGAAAGATTCAACAATAATCCAATAGTAAATTCCCGCTGGGTTTTTGTTCGGGGCACCGTAGGGATGCTAACTTCTGGGCTGCCTTACAAAAATATATCATACACAGTACTCTGTATGGACAATTGTACAGCATGGTTCAGTCAATCTGGGTTTAGATGCTGAATTTTATATCATTCTATTTTAGTGCAGGAGCTTCTAGCCCTTTAGAGCTTCACGGCTGTCAGTTTTGTCTTCCATGCAGAAGGAAGGTGGGGGAATGTAATTGTCTGATTTGTCGGAGTTGGTGGTATAATGTGAGCTCAGTGCTCATAGGGATTTGGATCTCTGCTTTTAAACTGCTATAGGAGCCACAGCTGGTGCGCGCTGAGAAGCCTTTCAAGGAGTCCTGTTGGTCTTTGGTATCTGAGTGTTTGAGGGTCATGTTTGTGTTGTGAAATGTTTCTTGAAAGGACATTTAGAAAACCCTGCTGCAGCTCTCAAATCTTTAGGTTTGTTAATATTAAAATATGAGACATCAGATGTCACCCATACCAAACTACATTATTTATATTGATCGTGAGTGATGCACCAAAACAAACTAATAAGATTTAAAAACCACAGTGTACTTATTTTCTCTTACAAACTCTAGTAGTATTTTAGAAGACTTAAGGGCAATTTACACCACACAAAAACAAATCCAAACAGCCAACCTGATACAACTTGTTTGTTGGCGTTTGACTGTACGGTGTGAATTGGCCTTTACAGTTAGATAAAGCTTTTCTTTATATTTTTTGGTGGCTATGTGGAAAACAACAACAACAATGCACCATTGCCCTCAATGCCTACTATTAAGGTGAGTTGAGTTGTTGCAAACTTGCCAAATTTATTAATTCATTTCATGCTATCAGGCTGTTAGCCATGTAGAGATTCAAATTACATAAATAAAGCCATTATGACAGACATTAGAGCACTTCTTATCTTGGCAGCATAACGTCGCTGGGAATCTGTATTCCCATCACTAGAGTGGTCACCACAGGAGCCAGTTCGAAAATCAGCCCACTCACCCAGCATGCCAATTCAACTCTCGTTAACAGACATATTACAGGAGGAGGTCTCATTATCGCACCTCTGACTGTGCAGCTGAGCTGATCTTTGAAATCTGGGTTGGAGCCGAAGGAAACCCCTGTTGCATTTTCAGCATCTACACATTACTCATAACTTAATCAGTGTAAAGGCACCTGTATGGGGTCTCTAGAGAAATGGCAAAGAAAAACATTCCCTGTCAAAATCACTGACCTCTATAAATAATGAATAGATGGTAAATCCAAGATTAGAAAGGTGTTTACCTCCTAAGGGAAAATAGTATACTAAAGTCACATCTTCTATTTACTCTGTTATGACGAGTCGGTAAGTCAGGAAACATTTTGATGTCAAGTACATTGCTTTTATACTCAGCCTAAATCCAGTGTATGAATGTGGTAATATTTCAAAATGAAAGGGAGACTGCATCATGAATAAACCAAAAGTTTCTTTTTTTATTTATATCCAAGAATATTGTCTCATTCAAGGCAGTTAAAACCTCAGCAGTAATGGTAGGCAAATATTTTTGCATTATTTGTCTAAAGGTATAGATATAATTACATGCTTTTACAGCAATGCAGGTTTCGAGTAACAGCGAGTAAATGACTACTTTTCATTTTTCAACTTTTCCTTTTAAGGGTTACTCCACCTCAATATTCAAATTTTGTCATTAGTCACTCACCCCATGTTGTTCCAGATACATAAAAGCTTTGTTTGTCTTTGGAACACAATTTAAGAAGATTTTGGTTGAAAACTGAGAAGCAAGTATTGTAAATATCACTGTCAGGGTATAGAAAAGTATGAAAGACATTGTCTGGATATTCCATCTGCCATCAAAGGTTTAACCACTGTTGGGACACACAGATGCACCAACACAGTCTCACAACCAATTTGTATGTATTTGTAGAAGGTGGCAAATTTGTGCTAATTTGTACAAATTCGTATAACCTCACTTGTAAAATTTTTTACAATTTGTCTAAACACCAGTCATGATAGACACAGTTTATGTTATATATGTGTCCAGCGGAAAGTCATTATTTTTGTTTTATTTCCATACAAAAAGTATACTTTGTCACTTTGTTACATTACTGTTAAGCCACTGACAGCAGATGGAGGATTCAGACTATGTCTTTCATACCTTAGACCTTGACAGTGTTTTTTACTTGGCAGTCAGTAGAACAGTCATTAGCCTCCCTGTTTTTTTCCATAATATCTTAAATTGTGTTCACGAGGACAAACAAAGCTTGTATGGGTTTGGAAGAACATGGAGGTAAGTGATTAATGCCAAAATTTCATTTTATGGTGGAGTATCCCTTTAAAGTCAGATTTTAACATTCCATTTTAATTTATGTATGTAAATTTTGAAAGTAACTATTAATTATGCATCACTGATTGTAGTTCCTGCCTTTGTGTTTACAACATTGCCCTTAAAACAATGCAATTTGTGAGAGGAGAAATGCATTATAGATAATGTAGTATTTCATATCAGAGAAAGCCATCAGATGATGCACAATACCTATTGCCAACAAAAGCAATTGCGTGATACAACATAATCTACCAGAACAAATAAACCAGGGACAGTGACCCGCCTGAGCTATTGATATTAAATTCATAACAGAGCCAGTGTGTGCAGAAAATGTTTATAATGTGTGAAATTACCTAACATAATTCATAATATGCAGAGCTGCACATTGATTCCACTTTGGTGGAATGTTCTGGAGTATAGTATGTTAAGACAATAACATTATTGTTATAACTGGCGTTATCTGTCATCAGGTCAGAGGAAAAACAATAATATAATTATATTAAATTTAGATTTAGTTTCTAATAAAACACATTAATATTCTCTAGACTAATGAAATTGGAGCATATCTTATCTGATATGTGAAAGCTCAGGTTTAATTATTAACAAATTAGAGTCTACCATATAAGTTCCTCAGGTTCTATAAGCCTTTTTTTTTGTTTCCGATGGTTACATGAAAACAATAATATGATATGATTTTGTATTAATGCATCTAGGCTGAATCAAACCAGAATGAAGCTATGTCACACCATTGTTATTGTGATTACACAACAATTAAATAAGAGTAATCTAAATTTTTAGTTACTTTGGTTTTATTTGCTGGACTGATGAAAATACAGTAGTTCCAAATAAGATCCTTTAATAAAGTAACTCTGTGCAAACACTAGGTACTTTGTTAAAGAAGATATTAGTAGGCTCAAGTGACAAACACCTCATCTTGAAACTACAGGTGCTGGTTATATAATGAAAATATATTTGAAAAGTGAAACTTGTATAATGTATACATTCATTCCACACTGACTGATATATTTCAAGTGTTTATTTCTTTTAATTTTGATGTTTATAACTGACAACAAATGAAAACCCCATATTCAGTATCTCAGAGAATTAGAACATTGTGAAAAGGTTCAGTATTACAGTTTTTCTCGATTGCTAAAGCACTATAACCAAGCTTTTAAACTAAAATTTCAAAACCATAATGCTATTTTTCTAAAAGCACACCCATTTCCCTGAAC
>JAUCNO010000127.1:18614-29244 GCA_032353835.1 Enteromius viviparus
CATTAATTAATGGTTAATTAGTTCAGCAAAAACACATTACTAATTAATGATATAAAATGTTAGGTTAATCATTTATTACTAGTTTGTTTTTGCTCAACTAATGCTTAATTGTGAACAAATTAACCATTAATTAATCCTTAACTAATGCATTATTTTGGACCCCTTTTCTGAAGTGTTACCTATTGTTTTTATTTTATTCTTTTTTGTGTTGTTGTTGTCGTCTCTGTGTACTGGAAGCTGTGACACCAAAACAAATTCCTTGTATGTGCAAACATACTTGGCAATAAAGCTCTTTCTGATTCTGATATTTCACTCTGCTGACTGCATGGGGATCAGCCAGCTGACCTTGACATATGTTCTTTTGCAGTTATTGTCAGAAGTAAAACAGTCACTGGGCATGGATGGCTTAGCATACAGAAGGATGCTGTGGTCAATATTGCAAGTTTTAAATGAACAGATCAGCTAAAGTCCCACAGTAAAAACTCTCATTTACACTAAGAAAACAGTTCACCTTGTTTTTAACAATACAGGGAATATTGCCTGTAGGCTATTTGCTGATATTTTTTGTCATCCAAAACAGCTTATCATATTCCACAAGTATAACCTTCATTTTATTAGTCATTTTGAGTTCTTTGCCAGCTCTGTGAAGGTGTAATACACAGTAAGCAGCCAGTTTACTGAGGTCAAAAAGCGCTCATTATTGTGTGACAGTCCAAGAGCATGACATGGAATATGGCAGAGTAATAAAGGCAAGGCTGTCACTGGCTGGTATAAGTCACAGAGAGCAAGCTGTTTGCATTCTTATTATCAGACAGCTTCATCTACACCTCAGCTTTATCTTGCTCCTTGATAATAGACTTTTCCCAGGGAAGAATCAGTGTGGCATGGCATTCAGAACTACTGAAGATGATATACCTTGTGAGAATAAATGAAAGTCACTGAACAGATGTAAAATAAATGAAGTTCCATGGCAACATAAATGCTTTATTACATGAGTTAACCTTTAAATGGGCTTCAGAAAATGCATGTGTTAGACTCTGCAAATAGTGCAAATAGCATAATGCTATTCTGAAACATCATCCAACATGTTGGGATTTATAAAGGAAAGGCCCTCTGGGTGTCAATTTGTTTAAATAAATCAAAATAAAAAGACAAATGCATCTTTCAAATATGGCAATTTGCTTAATGGGTTTAAACGGAGCTGGCATTTCTCTCTTTATTTGGATGCAGATGACTGGCATCATATATTCAGTGTTGCTCCAGGGGATATGAGCTCAGTCATTTAATATAAAACTCTTGCTCCCTTTGTCTCTTTGTTCTAGAGAGACATAGTTAGTGTTGATATAAATCATTGAGCACTAATGAATACTTAGCATTGCTCTCAAAACCATTTTATTTTTTTTACCAAGCACACTTCCTTTGGCAGAATATAATCCAGTCATGTGCACTGATCAGAATCCAGCCGGTCTCCATCTCCAACAGGATAATGATTGTTAAAAAAAATAAAGCAAATTAATAATCTAAAGCTTGAATGTAATTTATTTTATAATGCAACTAATAAGCTGCAGGCAAAGTCAGAAATTAACTGGCTAACCAGAACTGAATTTCCTAAGTATTAGGAATTCATTATTTATTTAGCCTACCCTTTATGAAGATGTAATTTTCATACAGAATTACTGTTAAACTAAATTATTGTTGCACAACATTAATTAGTTAACATATAGACTTCTATAAAGAATGTATTAGGCCTACCTCAAAATTACATCAACATAAAAAAAAAATCTGTGGAAATATTGTATTCAATAATATGCATGTATATAGTCCTAAAATGGATATGAACTAAGGACAAATAGTGGTATGACAATCTAAACTTAATGTTTTCTTAATTATGGAGATAAATGCTCCTTTACTCTGGGAGGTCCTGGATGGTAATGAAGCCATCCAGTGGAACAACAGTGCCACCTTCAGGTCATTTAGTGTAAGAACAGTTAACCTGAAAAATATGAAACCAGGAATGCAGTATTTAAAATGTAACGTTACGCAAAAAGGAGAGAAAAAAAACTATACAGTTCCTAAAAATGAGTTAAACTAGATATTACTTAACACATACATTTAAAACCTCTCCAGTTTGGGTTTAAAATATAAAGCACCAATTTAGAAAAATAATAATATTAAACTACGAGATTAAAGTCGACTTTAATCTCGTAATATTTAGACTTTAATCTCAAAATATTACGACTTTAATCTCGATTTTTTTGGTGGCATACACTTCCTACTAAAAACGGTATACAGGGTATTGCAATAATCCAGGTGAGAAAAAAGTAAAAAGCCTGAACTTAGTTCCAAACCTAAAAATCAGTTTCGTGTCCTTTCCTGCAGGGGCGCGACAGAAGCGCGAGCTGCTCTCGTGACAGCGGAAGTGCAATGAGTCTGCGTCATTAGAGCACGCGCAACTTCCGCCTGGTTCAAAAAGATTTTGCACTTTTTTTTATTTGGTAAAGTAAAGCAAATCTTCCATCCGTGGCTGTCGAGATAGTGACCCAGTATGGACATCCAGAGTAAGTCGTCATGCTTTACCCCAGTCCTGTGTTTGTTTATTGATATTCTGGATCAGTTTGTGGAGACGTGCGTAAATGTGGCTGTGCTAATGTGACCGGTACAATATAGCAGAAAGACATGTGTTTGATCGGCTTTATAACAAATTCTACCTTATCAGTTTATGCGGGTATTTTATGTTTACAGTAAAAACATTAACAAAAAAAAAACATTTAAAATTGTAGGGAATTGTAGATGTTCTTAACTGTCCGCACATAGCGTTAGCTGTGTAGGCTTTAGACTGTAATTCGCAAGAAGTATTACATATGTAACTCATTGACCATTTTTTATGTCTAACAACAGGCATTGAACCAATGACACTCGGCTCTCCAACCTCCCCCAAGCCTGGGGCACAGTTTTTACCTGGGTTTCTGATGGGAGACCTGCCTGCTCCAGTCACACCTCAACCCAGGTCTTTTGGGTTGACAGGAGGTGGGGCAGAAACAAGGTCTCCTCTTCTGGCTGGTAAACATGATCCTTTACTGCGTTTTGCTAAAACCATAAGGAAATATGAATATGTTGACATTTGATGCTCTCCTGCTTTAGGTTGGTCTCCTCCACAGCCGGTAGTCCCAACACCTAAAGACAAGAGCGGAGCCCCTCCAGTCAGAAGCATCTATGATGACCTCAATGGCTCTGCTGTGGGAATGTCACCTCTCGCTGCTCGCAAACAAGTGAGAAAATTAAATGCTATAATTTGAGTTTCATGTTCATAGAGGAACATGCAGATACATTAAATAGATAATTTATTTATAATTAGTTTTTATTACACTCAGTTATTATTTGTCATACAAAATGAAATTGATTGACTTGCAAAGTCATTAGTGGGAAATGGGACCAGGTGCATAAACATAGCCAGTGTGTTAACACTGTGTATTTATTTTTTTGCAGTCATATTAGACCATTGTTATTGTCTAACCTTGTCCTAACAGTAATGAATATGGAGTATGTATGTATGAACAACAACCATAGGCACGTATCCAAAGTTAGTCATTTGCATAAGAACCATCTTCATAAAAGGGACATCTTCATGTTTTTATTGAGATTTTGTCCATAGATTATAAATTTGTTTTTCACAGCCATTTGCTGGAGTACACACACCGTTGTCTGGTCTACCAGGGACACCAGGAACAGGTTAAAAAAAAAAATCACTTTTTTATTTTTTTAAATTACTTATTATCAAATGAGGTGTTCTATAAAAAAAATAGATGCTTTAGTTTATTTTCTTGTCCTATAGTTTCTAATCTGTTTAGCCCAGTGGGGCAGCAAAGGAAAACAACACTTTCCCCTGCTCAAGTAGATCCGTTCTTCACACAAGGAGATGCTCTGTCTTCAGAAGACCAGCTAGATGACACCTGGGTCACAGTTTTTGGGTGAGCTTAAAAAAATTATTTGTTCAGTAATGCAGATGTGATGTGTCAGGTTTTATGGTGTCCATTTCTGTGGCATGAAAGAAATTTTTTTTTTGCACACAGATTCCCTCCAGCATCTGCATCGTACATCCTTTTACAGTTTGCACAGTATGGGAACATAATAAAACACGTGGTTAGTACAGGCAAAGTTTAATCATTGCAGGCTGTTTTAGATAAGATTTGTATTCTATAGAGATATCTTTCTTTTGTTTACAGATGTCTAACTCAGGCAACTGGATGCACGTTCAGTATCAGTCTAAACTGCAGGCACGTAAAGCTCTCAGCAAAGACGGAAAAATATTTGGAGAAGCCATAATGATTGGAGTCAAACCTTGTATCGATAAGGTGAGAAGCACAAAAGTGATATTTCTGTTGGATGTAATTGTAACAATTATACATTGTGTTTTATTAATTTATTTTTTCGCAGAGTGTAATGGAGAGTTCAGAAAAAAGCAGTGCTTCCAGTTCTGTGTTCACACCCCCGGTGAAGGCTCCCGGCACCCCCAGTCACCCTCTATCAACTCCCCGATCTGTCATGAGACCCCTCAGTGCTGCTTACAAGGCATCCAGCAGTGACTACCAGGTATGGTTGACCAGTAACCTTTCACACTCACACTGCTTTTCAAACCACACAAATAGTGATGAACTAAATAATAAACATAAATAATTAATAATGAATTTGATAATGCTGAGACTTTTTTTAATTTTTTTTTATTATGAAGCCACACATGCAAACCCAAAGCTTATCATTGAGGATTTCAGATTTGGGCATAAATATGAATAAATAAAATTATAATTTATTATTATTATGATGTCAATAATTATAAATAACTTTCTTTTGACAGCAGAATCTAGCCAAACCATTTCTTATTTGTATAAATATATTGTAATAGAATTTAGATTTTTACAAATGTCATTTTAAATGGGCATCAAACTAAAATGTGCTGTAAAGAATCATTTAAAAAACATAATGTTTGAAGTGCTTGCTTTTTGTTTTGTTCTGATTCATAGGTTGTATCAGATCAACAGACACCAAAAAAGGATGACAGTTTTGTATCGAAAGCAATGGAGTATATGTTTGGATGGTAATGTTTCACTCAAAGAGTCCTGAGACCATCAACAGCCTTGACCTTGCTCTAAAACTGACATTGGGTTTTCTTGAGCAAGAACCGAGTGAATACAAAAGCACTTTATATTTGCCGACTAATTAACTATGCGTGCTGTTTTACGGAAGATGGACTCGTGAGTGTTTGACATGGACTGATTTCAGCTGCTGGGTTTGGAGTTGCGTGTTTTGAAGTTATTCCCTCCTGTCTGTCCTTAAAATCATTCAGATTTAACTTGATCATAAGCATTAAGTGTTTCAGGGTTTAACAAATGCGCCAAAAGGAAGTTTTGTTGGATCTCCAAATCATGACACGCTCCTTTTGTGGGACTGCGGGACTATTGTAGAAAATCTGAAAGTGTTGCTTGAAATGCATGGTTATGATCAACTTTCTGGGTTTATGTATAAGAATGGTTCATATATGAATATCATTGACACGTACAGCTTTTTGAGATCAAGGCCTTAATCTAGGATTTATTCATTTTGGGTTATGTAACTGTTTTTAGGCATTTTGTGGGTTTTCACTAACTTTATCAGTTATTTTAATAGGACAGAATCCATTTTTTAAAAATGTCTGAAAATTCCTTTTCTCTTTAATAAACATTGTCTGATGAGAAACTAGTTTGTTTCTGTAGTTATGTACAGTATTAAGCTATTAACTAGGCGTGTTGAGGCTATAACAAAAATTTAATGAAAACCGTTCCTTCAGATCCACATTTTTGCTCTTAAAACAACAAAAAAAAAGTGGAAATCTGAGAAGAAAAAAAAACAATTTAAAACAAATGGGCAAATTTCTAGCTGAAGATTTGTTTTAGTTGTATTGGATGAGTAAGAGGTTTATTGTTGCATGTCATAAGTTAATGAGCATCTGGTGATTGTTTTTTCCCCTAAAATGCAGCTTATTTCCAAAATGGTCAAAAAATATAATGAACGTGTTTGATCAGTTTATTTTTTATCTTTGAGGACTTAAGACTTTACTTTTAAAGTATCAAGAGAGTGCTCAGAGTCTTGACCTCCTCACGGTCTTCATGTGGGTGGATTCAGTGGGTTTGGATGGGATGAAACACTTAAAGTAATGTTTTGTAGTTATGTTCTTACATCTATCCTCACTAAATTGCAATTCACAAATCAAATTGCAAATTCAATGAATAAATAAATTGCCATTTTTTCAGCTGAAATTAAACTTGATTAATCCCACCTAACGTTATACTTCAAACTAATGTATAAAAAACATAAAGATATAAAAATACATGTTATTTTGTAAATTAGTACTGTCCTGGGTAAGATATTTTACACACAAGATGTTTACATATAGTCCACATGACAAAAAATTGCAAAAACTTATTAAAATAACCCCTCTCAAAAGTTTGTTAGGTACAGTTTTTTGGGGGGATATTTGAACCCTTGCCAACAGTGACTGTATGGTTCACACTGAGGACAGTTTAGGGACTCGCACACAACTATTAAAAAAGGTTCAAACATTTACTGATGCTCCTGAAGGAAACAAGATGGCATAAGTTTGTCTTGTGGACTATATGTAAACATCTTTTGTGTAAAATATCGCACCCAGGACAGTACTAATTAAAAAAAAAATGCATGTTGTATTTTTTCGGTTTAAGATTTTTCACAGATTCTGTAAGGGGTTTACTTCACCTCCCGTCTTCCCCCCCTAATATTTAACGAGGATTATAGCTGTTCAAAATTACAGCTTAACTGAGAGATATAAATTTTAACATTTATTAGACTTTTAAAAAATAATTTATCAAACTTAAAAACAAACCAATTCTTATTTCAGTATTAAATGCCTTACTACACTGCTGTATAATATACATCAGTTATAGTAAAACTTGTTGCTGTTAAATATAACTCAGGATAAAAACCCTCTGGCAATGTGAGAGCAAGGTAGCAGTCTAAATGCCTTCTAACAAAAAAAGAAAGCTATTTGTGTGTTGTGCACATGCTGGTACGTTTGTTAACTATACTCTTGCTAGGGGTTTTAGGGCCTCAGGGCTTGTCCAAAAAATCCTATAATGCTGCGGCATTTACTTCAACATAAAATAAATTCAAATTCATTTCATATTGGGTGAGATGTGCAAATGAGAACAAATTGGTTTGCATTGCTGAAACCCTTTCACAGCTTAGCATATTGAATACATTTACAGAGTTATTGATTTTGTGTCTGCTTACCTTATTTCTGCTACATTCTGTTTTCAAATGTATCACGTATAATAGAACCCAATGTGTAATTTTTGGCTCCAAGTAATTTTTAACTTCATGTGAACTTTAGCCTTTGTTATAGATTATTTTTTGAGCTTTGATTCGAGACTCAAAGGTTAGGACTTGTAGGTGGAGTTTGGAGTAGGTGGATTTTTATGCACTGGACTCTTTCGTTGACCTTCTAAATGACCCTGAGACTTGTTTCAGGTGTCTGAACCTCGCTCTGATCAGGCAGTGGAGGTCAGGCAGGGTAGCCAGCTGGATCCCAGATCAGACACATGGCTGAGTGCTTGCTGAAGGTGACACTGAGCGGGTCTCTGGAGGTGAGGCTGACCCTTGCTGTCAGAGGCTGCCAGTGCACAGCTCAGGTGATATGCTCAGAGATGCACGCTACCCCCGGGCCTGCTTCAGATATAATCCATCCTGATTACTGCTGCTTTTCCACCGGAGGCATGATTTAACTAACCTTGAAACAGGCTTATTTTTGTGGCATGTTGTTTGTGGCTTTTTTTTCCCCCGCCATGCATAAATGAAGGTGTAGTGGTTGGTATACTGTTGAAGCTGTCAGGGTTTCATTGACCTCACAGGCCATCATAGTCCACTCAGAACACAGAATTAAACGTCTGTTTTTCAGAGTAAATGTTTCCTGAATAAATAGCAAATAAAAAGTACTGACATTTTGTAGTCTCTGTGTAGATCCCTTCAGACTTATTTTTTCACCTAAACATTCACATTTTAGTAAAAAATGAACTCGTTGTTTTCCTGAGAAACATTTCATCTTGTTTTGGATGTACTGCAGTGTAAGAGAGCAGCCACACGTTCATGCTTTTTTTCCCTAGCTTGAATCTGTAGTGAGTTTAGCGAAGGGATGCCACTGACCACTAGATGGCAGCGTGTTCATTCGCTGCTACTTTTTTATTTGTGTTTTTTTTTTTTAAAGATGTAGTAATGTGGATGAAGGTAAGCAAGCATACCGGTGTTGCGGAGTTAAATATCCAGCTTACCTAAGATAAAGTTAACTGATCTTCTGTTAAACACAAACATAAAAATTTTTTTGTTGATATAAGTCTTTACTTATTATAATGTTGAATTTTAAATTGTGAATCACAATTTTTTACACTGTATAATTATGCTATTATAGTCCTATGTCACTTGAGTTATTCATAGTGATCATTTGTAATTATCACCTTACTATGTATATTATAGTAGTATAATTATATAATATATAATACATATTAAATAAAGTAACATTTGACATTCTGCCTTATAAGCCTCAATAATAAAAATTATAATGTCATTAATAATTATCATTTATAATTTTCAATTTCAGAAAAGTTGGGATGTTTTGTGAAATGCTATAAAATGCCAAAAACTCCAGAGCCCATATGGCTATATTTGACACCGCAGCATGAAGGTTTCTCATGCTATGGCATTTGAGGACTCAAAGGTCACAAACATTTAACTGAGGTGTTCTGCTTTGGTGTATACATACTGGAATTTCTCTGGATTTACTGCATTTTTTCATTGAACACATATAAGAGTTAGCCATTTCACTTTTATTATTCCCAACTTTTGTGTGTTGCAGCCATTCAAATTAAAAATAGTCATTTTAATAAGAATTTGATTACCATTGGATCTGAAGATTCTTAAAAAAGTATTAATTCTTAATTTTATATGAGCTTGTTAAATGTCCAGCGATTTTTGGTAAGGAATTGAGCAATGTTTTGTTTGTGCCTGAAGATGTGATCGATGCAAATATAATGATCTTCAAAAGTGCACTGCTGACATTAATTGAGTACCTGCAGTTGTACAATGGTTCCATTTTAAACCTTATCAGTCGACTGGCTTCCTGGCCCTGACGCAGCATCAGACATAAACATCCCGCTTTGATAGCTACATGCAGACTAATTCAAAACACGTCAGGATGCAGGCCCTCTTAGTCACTGTGTAATCTTATATTAAAGAGATCAGGAAGGAATTAAAGGAGACCTTGGCTGTGCAATAGGATTTATGCAGGTCCTATTATACTTATTAATTTATAGTTTTAATTAAATTCTGGAAATGCAGCACTGCAGAAAAGTAACCTGTTATTGAATAATCTAGGTGTGTAGACTCGCAGGGCAGGGTGCATATCAATAGTGCCTCCAGTAAAAAGGCCACAGCAGTATGGACTATTTAATGAGTGGGATAGGGGAAGAGAAGAGCCACCGTGCAATGAAATGCTTCTTTATTTGGCACACAATGGAATAAAGGCCGGAAAAATCAATGATAATATCTCCCGATTACAATCATCAAGGTTTACTTCACTTTCAAAATGATTCTTATCAATTCCCTTGGGAGCAACAGATTGTGTGAAGGATCAATACTACGCTGGTGCTGTGGTTTTATTTAATGCATTCAGCCCTGGGCATTTGGTGCAGATGTGTGCGTGAACGCAAGGCTTTCCTGCCGCATTAAAATAGTACCGCTTTCATTTGACTCTAAGGAGATCAGAATAAGGACGGAGGTCCTTCATGTGAAGCGTTCTCATTCCGGATCACATTCAGACATGATCTAATTATTCTTCAAGGGCTGCTCCATGATTGCTGATGGTGGTAATGAGGGCTTCCTCCTCAAGTTCCCAGTGTGGAGAGGCAATGAGAGTCAAGAACACTGGCAGTTTTTGGCTGGCAATATTTTTGGTCTAGTTTTTATTTAAACAAATATATACAGCAAATAAGATCAATTTATTTAACCAAAGTTTTATAATATACAAAAGAATGTTTTCCATTGAATGTTTGTAAAGTCTAATTTAAAATAATAAATCTACTATTCTAATATAAAAAGTCTTCAAAGTATAACAATAATATTAACGATAATACTACTACTACTAATAATACATGTTCATAAGATATTAAAACTTGTTTTTTAATGATGATTTGCTGTCAGTAATAAAACTGATGATGTGTTATTAATAAAAATATAATTAGTAGTAGTAGTAGTATTGACTGTTATTTTGTTTATTTTATATAATATCTCACTATCATTAATAATATTTGTTATAGTTTATTTATTTTAGTTATTAGAAATATGGAATGTATAATTAGAAATATTTAAAAATAATAATATATATTTACCAGCAATAATTATTACTTACTAATTATTAATGAATACATTTTTTAATTGCATTTTGACTATACACATGTTCATATAAATTTCCATGTAACAGAGAAAACACACACACACACACACACACACACACACACACACACACACACACACACACACACAAACACACACACACACACAAACACACACACAC
>JAUCNO010000127.1:29344-54562 GCA_032353835.1 Enteromius viviparus
TCTCACACACACACACACACACACACACACACACACACACACACACACACACACACACACACACACACACACACACAAGGCTTGTCAGTATTTTACAATATTATACAATGTTTGCTAATTTTACCCCCTTTTTAATGTCTTTTAAACACATTTCCTATTCCACTACAATTTAAAAAGGTCCCCAAACTCCATCAAGAAATATCTATTAGTCTCTTTATATGTTAGATTTTCTAACATTAGATTACATCATACATAATAAATATTATTATTATCAAATTGATTATTATTTTTATTGTTAAATGTATTGCTAGATGTTGCTTAAAAAAACATTTGTCGATGTGTAAGAAATGCATAAGGGGTTGCGAGGGTTTATGGGCTGACATGAACTGACAGAAGTGAGGTGGGCATCACACAGGAGGTGAGAGAGTTTGAATTACAGCTCACAGAACCTCCGTGGCCCTGTCAGCCCTGTTCAGACTCCACTGAATGATACAGCATGATGCCTTTAAAAAAATGGCCTAACCACTGCATGCAGGTTAAGCCATGCGCAAACATCAGCGGACTTTATCAGTGCACACATTGGCTGCTGAACGGTGTTTCACAGAGATTCCTCTCAGGTGTTTGCAGGGACCATGATATGATGGGACTGGAATGTGAATGAAGTGTCACGTAGAGTCTATGCTCTTGTCAAGCAGGATTATGCTCTGATGTTGACAGCCACGGATACAGAGAGCATTGTTATTTTGAGAGCCAAACTTGGCTGCAGGTTTTTGACTTGCTTTTGTTTGTTGACATAGTGTTAAGAAAAGTAGAGCCTTTGCACTTAAACTAAACTACAGTTAACCTACATTACTGCACAGATTTAGACAATGCTTGATTCTGTCACAACATTTTGATAAAGATTTGCGAAGTGTTGCAGTGCATCACTTTATAACTGACTGCTTATATAGAAAACTGAGTGTCTCTTACATAGCTGTGCTTTTTGTTTAGTCTCACTACAAGTAAACGGAAAATAATTAAAAAAAAAAAAAAATTATTAACAATAATTAAACAAAAATGTAATTTACAAGTATTTTCTTTTTTTTTTTACTTCCAAAATTAACTTTTTAATCTAATGTTACCATTTGTAATTATTTATTTTTAGATATTTTATAATTTATAATTGTTTGTAATTTACATTTATTTTGTAAATAGCTGCATAAAGAAGAAGATTGTGTACAGTCAGCTGGTTATTTTGGCAAAATATGGTATTCCAGTAAAAAAAAAAAATCATCATTTGTTTCTTTATTTTAATTTTTTTTTTAATATATTAATGGCCATTTAAAAAAAACAAAAAACAGTTTGCCTTTTTTTGCCAGCATCAAGGTTATAATTTTATACTGTTTATTGCATTTGTTGTTACATATTATATGATGCGTGTTGTATATTAAATATATTAATTAAACATATTTTATGTTTTCTAAAAGTCGTTCGTAATCTCATAGTAGATGTATTACTAGTGAATTCATTTTATTTATGTATCTTATTTATTTAGTGAATTTCGAGAGGATCGCTGGACGAATTAATCATTCACGGCTGCCATCTCATTATCTAATAAATTCCCTTGTCAATTCGTACCCAATCATATTCATTCCTCCTCGCTATAAATATCTCCGCTTTCCTTTCTTCTGCATCTCGCTTTCGTGCATCCGTCCTCCACCCTTTCTCCGCCTTTTCTTTTTCCTCCGAGGGGCAGATGGAGACTGAGCCGAACGCCATTTTATTCGTCACATACACATTCATACACAGTACGATGCAGTGAAATGCTTACACAATTGCTCAGACATTACAATAAGAGACTATGAATAAGATTTTACTAAGAATGAAAGAAAATATAAAATTTAAAATTAAAAATTTTAATTAAAATAAATAGCTGCACTTGTACAAAATACACAATATAACAAATATATGAAATATAAGAAATACAGAAAATACAGTTGTGCAAGGTAGATAAATAAAATGTATCTCTTGAATCTCTTGCCCTTGCTCAGGTTCAAACCATTAGGGTTCCGGCTCGCTCCCCGGACAGCACGCCAAATTCGCCATTTTATTTTATCAATGAGGAAGTGTGAACTCTTACATTTATTTATTGCACTGACTTCTTTGAAACTCCTGTTTGAAAACTTTCTCAGCACCAAAGAGCAAAGCTGGTAAACTTCAAATCACATACTGTGCCAGCAGAGCAACTGGCAGTGAATAGAAACGCAAGCAGATGGCTCTCTTCAGGTATTACATACATCCCTGGTGCCATTTATTTCTTTGGTGAAAATTTTTTAAGTAGGAAAGAAAGAGTGCACATTAAACAAAAGCTTTAAGCTTAAGAAGATTTTCTCTGCTGATAATACTTTTGTTTTAATTCTACTGAATGATGTGCATCTATTTACTTAATAATCGTGCTCTAGTTCAATGTTCTGTCTCTCTAATACAAGATTAGTTTAAATAGCATTTAAACATTTTATAATATGAAGATATGCTGGTGATGATGGAGCTCAAAGTTCTGAGTCATTTACACTCCACACATTAAAACTCCATATTCTCAGTCACATTAATGAGTGAAAGTACCAAACAAGTTGAGTCAGAAAGGCTGATCCCTTCTTAATGTCAAAAGCTTCAAATGTCAACGCTCACCCCTCCTGAGCTTCCCCATTTATCTCCATCTCAGCAGCCTCTCGTTCCTGTCACAAGAATGGCTGCAAGATACTGCTGAGTCCTGTCTTTATTCTGTGGAAAAAGTCGGCAAGGATAAAAGAATGAGAGGAAAAGTGAGCAAGAGCAGAAATAAACAAGCGGAAAGGAAAGAAATGGAGTTAGCAGGAAATGCAGAGAAGAACAATAACAAGAGATTATCGAAAGAACGAGAAAGAGATGAGCAGTGTCCATCTATTCAAGACTCCTGGGTCCCTCAGGCCTGTAACAATAAATGGGACACCACTGAGTCCTGCACTTTTTAGGAACTGTGTGTCTGTGAATATGAAAGAGAGAGAGAGAGAGAAAGAAAGAAGAAGAAAATAGGAGCCTATTTTCTTGGTGGTTAGACCTCATGCTGTCATTGTGCACAAATTCAACATGCTGAGAGAAAGAAGTATACAAAAGAAGAGGAAAGCGATAACCACAGGTTGCGTGAACAAAGAGCAAAAGTATCAGTGGATCTGCAATGGAAAGCAATAGGATGGTTTTCCAATTACATTCACTGCAGCATTCATCTCTATCTGAGTTTATGTAATTTCCGTTCATTGTTGGACACTGAACTGATAATGTGCATTGCGACCTCTGAGAACACAGCCTTTTTTTTTGTCTACTGTTCCAAAATCTTAAAAATAGCCTCTATTTTAGAGATTCTAGAATTTAGTAACACTTGCTTACAATGTTGTCAAGGTTTCTTGCATTAATGTGTGGGTTTTTGTTTTTAATTTTTGGATATTTGGGAAGATAGTAATGAGTAGAAAATTGTATATATACTCATCATCAAAAGTTAGGGTGGTATGATTTTTATCATAAATTAAAATAACTATTTCTATTGTAATATATTTCAAATATAATTTATTCCGGTGGTGGCAAAACTATATTAAAGTATGGTAAATAAAATAAAAATCTAATACATTTTACAAGAATAGACTATAAAAAATGTTTTGGTCCTACTTTATATTGTGTCCCTAGAGGCAGGGTTAGGTATAGGTAATTCGTACAAATTCATACGAATTGGCAACTCATAAAATATGTACGATTTGGCAGAAAATATAAGCCACCTCAGAAAATGGGTATTGGGAATGGCCGTGGGACTGAGTTAGGAATCCCATTGCAAGTACACATTGGTACGGAGTATTTACAGATGTAATGTTTGTGTAACTACACACATGTAACAACCCTCAGAATGGTATGTGTAAGTACAAATGTGTAACAGGACATTGGTAACAACACTTTTTTGTAATGAAATTACAAATGTGTAACAGGAATAACAGCACCTTTTGGTAAAGAATGTGTTACACTTTATATTAAGTATCATGTAATTACTCTGACGTTACACATCAGCAGCCAGTAAGTTAGGCTTTACATACATTTTTGGTTGGTGTCCAGAATGCTACACTATATATTAAGTGGACACTTCTTGAGGAGTTACAGTGCAAGTACATTATAGTATTACAGTGGTGCATTAATTGTTACAAAATGTGTAACAGGAATTGTATAACTACGAGTAATTAGTGAAGTGAAAAAAGTGTTGTTAGCTATGTCCTGTTACACTTTTGTACTTTTGAATACATACTATTCTGAGGGTTGTTACATGTGTGTTGTTACATTAGTGTGCTGTAGTATGGTTACTTACACACACATCTACTTACTATGCAAGTGCACAGATATTATGGAAACAATATAAAGTGGAACATTCTGAGAGAAAATATAGCCTAGTTTACAAAAAAAATAATGTTTTATTCAAGAGCGGTTTCTTCGGGCTGACTTCTGACTTGATGTTTGATGTAACCTGCATCATACATAGTCAGAAGTCAGCCAAGAAGCCGGAACTTGACGCTATTGTGGATGCTCATACAGCTGTTGCCGGAAGTCAGTTATTTAGGTTATAATTTTAAAACTACAACTATTTTTGTCACAAAAACCCATCGATCTGCTTTAGAGGACATGTGATAAACCCCCAAAGACGTATAGGTTAGTTTTCTGATGCAGTACTCGTAGAAATATCTGATTTATGCAGCTGCAAAATCATAGTCACTATCCACCAGCATTACCAAGCTTGAAAAAGTCAGGAGAAATACATAAAAAAATACTCTCAGTCTATGTTCATCTGAAAGAAGTCATATACACCTAGGATGGATTGGAGGTGAGTAAAATATGCGGCAATTTTCATTTTTCCTTTAATATATAAAAATACCATATTTTTCTTAATTAGATACATGCATGTATGTGCATTTATACATTATAAATATACACATTACACACACCTATTTTACGTACGTAAAAAAATTGTTTGAAGTTTCTTTACTTAAATTTTAAACTCATATTTCAATTCTGCATACTGTTCTTTACCTCAGGGCCAAGTTGCTGATAACTGAATCGTTATTTTTTTAAAATGTGTTCAGTCACACATTAATGTATTCTTGGGTTGGTTACCATAAAGTGTGTATGGTCTTGGTAGAGCGAGGATTGATGATGGATGATTCCAAACCCCTATTTGCCATGATCTGACTTTAATATACACATTTTTTTAACCATCATCACTTCAATGGGAAATTGCACTATGTGGGACCCTGAGTCTCTGATTGTCACATCAGACTGCACTGGATGCGGGCAGCTGTGCCCTCTTACCAACCAGCTGCTCTTTAGTCCCTCCGCTGCTTGTGGAGAAGGTCACAGTCCTCTACAATCCACATCTACAAGCACTCCGAGCCTGCATTTATCTCCTTGGAGAAAGACCATTTGATGTATCTGTGGTTTTTAAAGCTGTTTTCCCTTACAAAACCTGAAAAACATTTTCAAAATGTTTCTTTCATCTGATAATTGTTCAGGTTACGAGACCGCCGGTGCTACAAAAAAGCACTGTACTCAGACAGCAGACGCTAATGTTTATCAGATGAGATGAGAGCAAGTCTAAAAGAGTTGTGTGCACTGATTTATGGGCTGACTTCAGATACGACATTATCTTTTCCCCTGTCTGATCACCTGAATGACAAGTGGCACTGACTCAGGGGAATGTGGACTCGTAGACTTCGCCCCAAAGTGTGCACACCTGCCAGAACCCTATCTGTAGCCAATCAGTCATATGTTCGTTCAGCCATAGTCGTCCTCAGTAAGGGCCCAAGCTCCTTCACAGACACGTACGAGAGGTGAGGAAGGGTGTTATGAAGAGCTTTAAAAACCAATATAATCAATTGATTTGAAGAAACAGCTATGAGAGAAGTAGAATTCATTCAGAAGCCAAAACGGCCGACAGTTTTGATTGGATGTGCAGTAGATGCTCCAAAATAAAATGTTTCTCTACATTGAGTATGATTAAATGGTCTTTGTCCTGCGGTGTTATCATTTGGGGATGAGATTTCATTAGTCTAGTTGTGCGCTGGCTAGATGTATTGGCTATTTTTTTCCTCTTTGTCTTCTGTATGGTTCACAAATGCACATGCTTTCATGAGATCAAAGAAAACTGTGAGTTGTATGTCGTGGATGCATTAAAAAGTAACTATGGCAATATAAATATGAGAGGTGAACTAAAAACAAGGGTGTCCTCAGTGACTCACTTCCACAATGGTCCATTGTTCACGCAGTATTTACCGGTCGCTCTGTGTCATTCATCTTATGTACATTTCCCATCTCTCAGCAGGAGATGGCCTTCAGCCAGTGCTCAGGGCCTCTTGTTATAAATCTAACAGCATTGTTTGCTATGATGCTCAGCCTCCAGCAGTCTGTCATCACAAGGATGCACGCTTGGTTTGAGGAGAGATTTCCCCCCAACCACCTTGTCTCGCCCTGTTTCTTTTTCGATAATGTTGAGAAGAACAGATGGAAGTGGAAGTTTGCAGACTCAAGAGCCTGCGGCAGCCATGTTGCCGCGTATGTGCTTTTGGAAGAAATGGTCTCACCGTCTTTGCTCCCAGTGCTTAGAGGTCACCGGTAATCACTGCTTTGTGCAGGCGGGCCATCAAGATAACGGAGGTCACGTGGCTTTTGGAGCGGAAGAGCACCCCTGGGGCCTCGCTTGCTTTAGAGCTGGCCTAGAAAGTGGCAGCTAGAGGACCAATCAATGCATATTTGCAGTTCCCTCTCTTTCGTAATGTAACAGAGATGCATTTCGGTTGACCTCCAATCACTTTGGATGCTACACACCACTGAAAGCCTCCAAGGAGCTTGTTAGCATTTTTAGCCTCTTTTTCTTCTCGCTGTTTCCATGCAACAGATGCAAAGATGAGTGGCTCTGTACGACCTTAGTTAAGGTAGGTGCATCCTACGAGACTCCCGGCATCTGCTAAGGTGTGTTGACGCTGAGTGATTGCTTTTCCACAGGGAGCACTGGTAAGTGGGAGGTTTACCCTGAAGGTCCTCGTGGAGAGGGCACTGTGATCAAGAATAGATTTTCACCAATGGTGGATAATGGCAGTCAGCAGAAAATGATGCCGGGGAAATAAAAAAAAGAGAAAGAAGCACATTATCAAGAGTCCGGAGCAAGGCCGTCTCCACCCCACCCTGAAGAGGCGTAGGCGAGAAGAGAGTAGCTGGGGAATTCTAATGGCATTTATTCTTCTCTCGGAAACAGGATAACTATAATATGTCAGTACTGTCTTGCGAATGAATCCATATTGGCTGGCTCCTTAAGATATTCAAGGAGTTTTATTTCTCACAGGTCCTGTTAACGCAGTATTTGTTCCACAACAATGTGGCACCCTATTTTTCCTCAGTAATTTGCTGTACACTTTGTAAACATACACTCGAGTCAATGTTTAAATTCATTCACCGTACCAAACAATGTATCTTATTAGCACTCTTGGGAATGGCTAGAGAAAATGAGCAAAAGCAGTAAAACACAATCCATTTGCTTTGTGAAATCCTGTTCATTTCCTTCAAGTAATTTGGTATAGCAGGGTTGTGCAAAAATCAGGATTGAATTAGTTTTTCAATTCATGACTTGAAATTTGAAGTGGCCACAACACACAGGAAGTCTATCTATCTATACATGCATAGATACATACATAAAGTGGATATATATGTATCTATGTATGTATCTATCTATTTAAAAACATTTTGAATTAATTCGATGTGAACTTAGAAATGAATTGCTTGCTTAGATATAATTCAGTTCAAATTCAAAAAAATTATTGAAATTTAAAACACATTTGTCTTTGAACACTTTTTATAGAGGTCTGTCCAACATGGCATCTCAGAAAAAAAATTAATTACTCCTTAGAAAAGATTTTATTCCAGGGATGCTGCAGGTTTCCCACGATCTAAGAAATTGCTGTTTCAAACACCTGTGGCCCACAAATACAGCACACTAATAAAAACCTTGTTTATCCCTGTTCTAGGAAAGCCTACAGCATCAGAGACCCTACCAGGAAAAAAAAAATTATCACACTGTGCCAGTAATACCTGCTTTAGTGAGTACAGGATGCGTCCACAGGAGGGATTAGCCCTATTGATCCCAGCTGGCAGACTGAACTATTTGAAAGTCAGAACAATCACATTGGGAACAGACTCTGTGGGCATGTGGACCAAAGGAAATGGTAGATGTAAGATACAGTCACAGAAGTGTGTACAGAGCAACAGGGGAAAAGGCTCAACAGATAACAGGGCACTGACACAACTATTGCCAGTAACAGCTTCTCTCATTCACCTCACAACTCATTTCTCCTTTCCTGAAGTGTGTAATTTATGTTATGCGCTTCGAGCACCCCATTTATGTTGAAGTCACTTTAGCTTGGCTAATGAAACTTGCACATGCTCAGTTTTAGCAGTTAATCAGATTTTTAAAGTCACCATGAAAAAAAAGTATATATTTTTTCATGCCCTCCTAATATTTAATTAAAAACATTAACATACCTCCCATGACATCAATAAACACGTCCAACAGCTGGGTGAGTTTCAATCCCTGCATCACTCATATGATCCAACCATTTTCTGATATACAAAATCCTGCCTTATATTTTTGTCCCATTCAAGAAGCTTTTTCAATCAGGTATAAACTATAAAAGAGAGGAAAAGTGCCTTAATTTGTTTTTCATTTTTAGAAGAGATTGTGGTAAGAAGTTATTTTTAATTCTTTTCTTTTTTTCTGGTTTCTGCTAATTAATTCATAGTGTTTATGCTAATGAAGACGTAATTTCTGCAAATGATTTATTAAAAAATAAACTAAGCTAGTAAAGAGAAATATATAATTGGATAACATATCATTCCACCATTATAGTGCTTGAATCATACACAAATTATATGTATGCCATTTTCTGTGGATGTGTGTTCTCTCTTGCATTCTGCCGTGGAGCGCTGATGCACATTCACAGATATTAATTTGATCAGAAGAGAGATGTGAGATCTCATCTGAGATCTAGTACCTTTGATTGAATCAGATAATAACAGATCATGTACTCAGTATTGTTGTGCAGCTGATTTTGTGTGTGTGTGTGTGTGTATATAACCTCTTTCATCAGATTGATGATGTTGGGTGATCAAAAAAGCAAGTCAGCAGATTCCCTTAATCTCAAAGCACGTCACCAGGGGAGCGCAGCTGTGCATCCAGAACACAACACTGCATGAATACATTTATAGAAATTCAAACAAACTGAAAAATGTCATGCAACAAGCAGATTTACTCATTGACAGCCATACAAAACCAACATAGATGTATCTATTGGTCTATCCATTTACTGTTCAATCGATTATTCTTTCACTGCCTATCTGTGTTTGTCTATTGATCGTTCACTCCAGCCATAAGCATATAAACCTTCAAGGTTTTTAAACTTTCAAACAAAACTTTGTCAAACTAATATTTACAGTTTGGGGCTTTGTAAATAATTATTAATGAACAGTAGATGTTTTTCCAGAGCAAATTTTTCACAGCATGATATAGACTTATTTCTCTGTCTGCTACACTATAAAGCGTTCTAAGATGGAGTAATTATTCACATTATGACCTTTTGACAAATGAGACAGTGAAGTTTTACATGCTGAATATATTTTTGTATAAAAATATACTTTCTGTTTTATGACTAGTCCCACAATGTAATTGGCTGTTCCAAAAAAACATTACAATGTTGCAAAATAACTAGAAAATGTATTTAAATCAGCATTTCATAATTAATGATAGAAGTTAAAATGTTTGCACAACACTATTGTGGTCCGGAATTTAACCTATTAAGAACATGCAGTACATGCAATAAAGAAAGAAAAATCACACACACACACACACACACACACACACACACACAATACTATGTTACAACTGCAACGATCAATTCTTGAACTTTAATTATTGTGTGTCTGGATAAGGCACTGACCCCAGGGCACTCAAGTGAGAAGTGTAAGTTGCTTTGTGAAAGAGCATCAACTGTCTGTTTGCTTAGATGTCCTGGTGTGGTATTCATTAAGCAGTTCGTCTTTACAGCTTTATTAGGTGTTGTACATTGATTTAAATTCCCACAAGGCACGCAGAGAGTTCTCACATTTTAATTTCTGAACATAGTGATGTTTATGTAAAGGCATTAGAAATGATCTGGCCTTTGCTCTGGGGACCGAAAGAAGCCCACAGCTCTCAGGGGTACTTCATTTGATATTTCGTGGCAGAAATTTCTGCTCTCTTCGACATCCCACGATTTTGAATTGGTTTTATAAGATTGTAAAAACATAATGTTCCTCTCAAGGGATGGGAATTAATTAGCCTCACCATCTGGCAATTACGCTAAAAAACAGTAGGTGAGATTGCTGATAATCGTTGACATGCGTAGCATTTCAACTCACTCTTGTTTTATGGGGCTTGCATCAGAATATTGCTTGCTGTTCTGTTTACAGAGAATGGCATTACCTGTGTGAGTGCACACTGTTACCACAGCAGAGCACTTCATATCCACAGTCTAATAACCTACTACTTCACAACCCCAGGTAAGCAATATCTCTGTCTGAGTTAGCATTCTACCCTCTTTTCCCCTTTTGCAGTCCATTTTCACTCTGACTAGTGCTGCTGACCCGTTCTTACAAAACACAATGAGCTCATTTTCAAACAGGACATAGTTTGTCTCACTTTTTAGTGTCTTGTGATAACAGATCAGTTAAGGGTGTAAAACTAATCGAATGTGAAGCACATACACATTTCTTGTAAGTTGTGTAAGTGTCTGATGTTACATTTCACATGCTACATTTAAAGGTGCAGTAATCGCCTAACTCTTCTAAAGCCCCAAAATAACATATGTTTGTAGATATTTGTTTACATGGCTGTTTCTCTGAAAAATAATGCTATAGCCAGCAATTCTACTCTGAAATGTGCATTTCGAGCAGATTCAAGGGCCAGAATTGCAGTACCCGTATCAACTGCTAACTCGCAATATTGCTAGCACCTTTAATCTGTATAATCCTGCACAGCGTTGTCAAGTAATCATGTTAGGTTTACAAAGCTATTTCTCTGAGAAATAATGCTATAGCCAGTAACTCTGAAGTCTGCGTTCCGGGGCTGAATGCCTTTGTTTTTGCAGTACCCATTTCAACCACTAACTGTCAATCTCCAGAGTTCGCTATTTCGCAACTTTTTGCAGGTTTCATGGGGACTGCTGTTCATAACCACTCGGCTGGATTATTGTAATTCCCTTCATTTTGGCATATCCAAGTCCCAAATTTCACTTTCAAAATGCTGCATCTCTCATTCTTCTGGGCAAGAGGAAATTTGATCATGTTACCCCACTCTTAATATCCCTTCACTGGCTTCCGAATAATTTTAGAATTGATTTTAAACTTTTACTACTGGTATATAAGTCTCTACATGCTTTATCTCCTCTATACTTAACTGATCTACTGTACCCCTGCTCTCCCACCGGAGACCTTAGATCCTAAGACAGACTCAACTAAAATCAAGGGTTAACCGAGCCTTTGAAGTGGCTGGCCCGACACTATGAAATAGGCCTCCACTCTACATTAGATCTGCTGCCACTGTGCTCAAATCATTTCTCAAAACCTTTTTATTCTCTGCTGCTTTTAGTCTATAACAGTCTGTTATGTTAACTGTTTTTCTGCTATTAGTACACAAAAGGAGTGTCTTGTTTGTTGTAATTTATATGCTTAACTTGTACTTTATTTTTATCCGTACAGCACTTTGGTCAGCCTGTGGTCGTTTTTAAATGTGCTTTATAAATAAACTGAACTTGAACTTGATGGAATACCTAAAAATAACAATGAAATCTATCAGAGTATTAATAACAGTCACAGTTCTAGTGTTATTTGCGCTAGGAAAGAAACGAGCCAGACTGTAACAATGTTTGACAGTTCAGTTTGCCAAAATCTAAGTGATTGCATCTGAAATTCATTTTAGCGCCTAATTCAGTTAAGCATATTTTACTAGACAAACACATACTATAGACATTTTTTTTCATTTCATTCATCAATTGTCTCTTGCCACCAGTCGTTAACTTGAATCTCTAATGCCAGATTCTCTTTTCTGCTGAAGTTGGCATTCCTAAAAGTGACCCCTCAAAAAGAAGAACAGCTCTTATCCCCTCAGTGCTGTTGCAGACACTTTGCTATATATGGACTAGGTGTGTCACAAAACAAAATACCCCCTAGCTACGCTTCACTGTACCCCCCAAGCAACCCTACAGTCACAGTGATGTGAGAACCACATCTTATTCTGTCCTCTCTAGCGCAGATGTCGCTAAAAGCATCCCTCCGTGCACTTAAGAGATGTCACTCACTGGTCCTGAGTCAGCAATCACTGCACTTTAGCCATAGCTGTGTTTTGCTGATGTCAGGGGTTTTCAATTCACTCACTCATGTTCCAACACTATAACCTGCTCCTCAGGTGAAATTGAGACAAAAAGAAAGTCATCTTAAGTTTCCTTTTAATTGTTTATCTAATCCATCCATCAATCAATTTTATTTTTTTTCTTTTCCTCTCACCACTGCCTCTCAGTAGCTGCAGAGAGGTTGAAGTGAATGGCAAGGTATGTGCTCAAACGGCCAGGACAATAATCTGTGGAGCACAAGGCTTCTCAAGCGCACTTGTAGTCCTCTAACAATGGCCACTCTTGTTGCATTTTCTTTCTTAAATCTCTCTGGAGCCTTTTCTTTTATTGTGAAAGAGTGATTTATACCCGCTCACTCTAAATAAAAGACCTCTGCCACCAATTAGGTGATGGCGGTTGTCTGTCAGCTGTCTGGGTAGTCAGCCTTGTTCAAATGTATTGTTCTTTGATTGAAGAGAGAAACTCATTTGGTGCGAGAGTGAACCTGATGCCAAGCCGCTCGCTCTCCGTCTCCTGCTATCCTTACTAATAACGCATTTAAAAAAAATTCTAAGATGCACCTATGGTTCATAATGAGATGATGAGGGACCTGAACAATTAGGTTTTTCTGCTGTCAGACACATTTTAAAAAAAGGTTGAAATAGTCCTTTGATGCATTAGAGTTAGAGATAAGAACAATTTGGCTGGAATGTATTTTGCTGGCTCTCTCCATATTTTAAGCGTATTAACTTTGTGTTTTATTTCGCAATCAGCTGAATGATTGAAGAGCCGTCGTCGAGAGCAGAGCGGAAGAAGAGGTGATGGAGACAATCACCCTGATTCATAATAAATGCATTAAACATTTGTCTAAGACTTTTATTTCAGATTGAAGCCCGTCAGTTCCTCAAGAACGCGCCAAACCTCCAGATGCAGTTTGGGCTCGTTTCCATTTCATTGAGGTCGTCTGCACTCCCACGGCTTCATCTCATAAAAAAATAAACCTCCTCCTCGAACATCACACGCACATTCAGGGTAAATTCCTTTTGAGTCTTGAGTATTTGTTTGGAGAACTGAAGCTTAAAGAGATTAAGATGACATTTCAATGTTCACAGTGTTTACGGTTCTGCTCTATTTGTGTCTTAATGTCTTGCATTTTAAACACATTGGGCATTTCGTGCTAAAATGTGGATCATCTGCTCTCTCCTGGATACGGATTTAGAAATAATACAGCAAAATCTCCAGCTCCTCAAGTGCTGGTGTATTTTGACAGTTTGAAGTTGAGCCGCGTCTCAAACAGAAGCGTCTACAGCAAGCTAGGGGAATCAAATTCAGGTCAAACTCTGTGATCCAAAGCAGATTGCTTTTATTTTGAACATCACAAACACAATTGCCTTTTGCAAACCTTGCCAAGAAGAGAAAACTTTAGGCAAGATCTGTTTCAAGAGAAGTCATGCTCCTGGCCTCCGTAGAGCCCCCTGCCATTAGAAGTGACAGAATCAATGGTCGCTTGCCTTAAGGCTTAGAATTAGAGTATTGATGCTTGTGTGATTTTCTTAATGGCTTACTGGAAGGCCGACCACTTAATTATCTCAAAATGGTGGAGAAATACTTAGCTAGATGATGTTATGCTGAAACACAGTGAGAAATTACAGAGAACGTATGCAGAACGTGTACAGCTGCTCAAGTTGAAGACTGAAAAACATAAGCATCCCTCGTGCGATGACTGTTATAATTATCGTTGCTGCAGCAACCGAGCCTCCTCGTCAAGTAAGTGCATGCCAAGTCGCACGCTTTGATTTTTAAGCTCATTCCACAGAGGTTAGAAATGAATAGATTATTGAAGAGACATAATGCATTTGGTGATACGCCTTTTGTTTTTCATTTATGTTTAACAACAGAATCGATCAGTGGATGTTCCAATCCATCTGTGGCAAGTTGCAAAAGAATCATAAGCACTCATTCATTCTTCTGACTAACTTCTTACTGTTTTTTTGCAGACTGATGAATATTTGACATCTTGCATCTTTGAATTTCCTTGCATTGGATAATGAATGATCAAGGCAGGCTCTATGTTTTTTTAACAAACAAGAAATTATCCAGATATCTTGATTTTCGTTTCGATGATAAATGCCCTTTGAATACATTTTAAAATGTGATCAAGATGTCCAACTGTAAAAAGAGAATAAAACCAGTTGAAAAAATCGGTAAGTTGGTTAATTATTCATTTGTTTGTGTGTGTGTAACGTTTTTTCATGTTTTTAAAGAATCCAGATATGCTCACCGAGGCAGACTTAATGTGCTCAAAAACAATGAAATACTAGTAATATTGTAAAATCATATTAAAATAACTTTTTTCTATTTAAATATGTAATTTTCAGCAGTCTAATATGCTAATTTAGTGCTCAAGAACACAGCTTATTACCACCGATATTAAAAACAGTGTCAAAAACAGTGTTAAATTAAATTATAATTTTATTGTAAAAAATGAAAAGGTCTTCATTGTAACTTTCAGTTCAATATGTTCTTGTAAAGTGACAAAGAAAGTTTTCAACAATAGTATATGTCCACACGATACATTTTATTTAATCTGTCTTTATTGAATTCTTCTGACTTGTTTCACAAAAGCAAATGTAGCTATGCATCATCACAAAGTTTATGCACAAAAGCTGCAGAATAAAATACAATAAAATCCCAAAAATCAAAAGCAGGAGTTCTTCTATAGGAACTGTAACTGTTTAAGAAGTCATGCAAAGTCAACCCCTATACCTTTGCCACCTGCACTGTGGTCTTGCCAGATGGAGCCAAACATGGATTTGGAGCTGCAGTTTCCTTCTCTGGTCTTCTTTTCTGGGAGAGTGCAATCACCCTCTAAGCCAGAGCTGGAAGCTGTCAGGAGGATTGTGCCATCAGAATGAGCAGCTTCTAGTCTGTCATTTGGGAGAGACTTGAAAAGAGACTAAAACAGTTTTTCAGTGTATTGTTAACCATCATTTTTCCTGCTTCAGAGGAACCGTGCAACCCTAAATTTGACCTACTCAGTCAATGTCTCTCTTTCTGTACATCCTTCTCTCTCTTTCTTTACATTTTTTTACCTACATGAGCTGCTGGAATGTTTATGTGGATAAGCGCCAGTGAACTGCAAAAGCGAAATCGAAACCTATTTGCCGACATGTGAAGTTGGGCTGTTATCAGCAGAGACGACTCCCCATACACCTCTGTGTTCTGTCAGGCCTCGGCAGGTAGAGATTGAGAGAGAGAAAGAGACTTGTGCTTTCTCCTTCCTGATAAGTGAATGACATCTCCACAGGCCAGGTCACTGCGTGTGAGGCACGACAAGATACTTCTGATTGGAGCTGCGCATTTAGCTCTTATCTGTCCCAGCTGAGCCTGTGCAAGTACAAAGGTAGAAAATGGTCAAAACAGAACAAAATACAATCATTCAAAAGACCCAAATGATGTATGGCAAACAAGCATCGCTTTCCCTGAGCTCATAGAGCCATGATAATTCTCGTAAATGGTAGAAGTGCCCTTGTTGTGTAGCTGCGTAATGACTCATGTTAAATGCGTATCGCCGTGAACCGCTTGCTTCTCTACTCCTTCGTACATTGCACCGTATTTTGTAGGTATAACTACTGCAAGGTAGGAGCTCAAATCCCATCTGGACACTTTCGATCAGAACATAAAATATGTTAGCTCTGAACATCTTGCCCTTGTGCTAAATCTGCTGAGAGGAATCAGCAAAGCTTTTAAAGAAATAAAAAGTAAACACTAAGAAAAAAACAAAGAAAAGTGTGGTGACTTTATTGGTTTCTCTTTATAGCTCTGCAAGTCGTGAGACTATGAGGTAGATGTTGCCATGGAGAATTAAGATTTTCTAAATTCAAACTGTGTGCAGAATGTGGTCTTCAGGTAGATCGATAGGCGAGCACTGATAACTTTTCCATTACTGACCTCTGAAATGACCAATAAGAAAGACTATAAGACATGCAGTCTTAGAATACAGAATTATCTACATTATATTATGGTCAAAATGAATAATAAACCCACTGACAGTAATCCTGTAGGCCAAAAAATACCAAAACTAAAAGCAGCTGCATATGTAATGGTATTATGTCATTTTAAAAATGCCATAAAGCAATATAGATATTATTAGTATATAAGTTATAAACACGTATATGTTTGTAAAGTTACTTTTAAATGTAATGCTTTAGTTGTTGTTACAACAACTTATTGCATTACTTAGTTACTTTTTATGGAAAGTTTTATTTTTGGGCAAATTTTTCTCATCTTGGCAGGGCTTGCTTTTATGTTTAGAAGTCCTTTCACACCAAAAGTACAATGAATAAGCCTCAGTCTGAAGAAAATAAAAATTTAATTATTAACAAATTTAATTATTGCGGGTTTGCATCATATTCTAAATCAGACTTTCAGATTTTATTAATTTTGAGGGGTATGTAGCCTATTTATATATTTAGTCTAGAACTACAGTAATCATTGTATTTACACATTTTCACATTCTGCTTGAAACCCATTAAAATGCAGCACTGGTGAGATTTCAGTCACACTTTATAATAACAGTAAATGAATAAAAATTTACCAATACCAAAGTTAAATATTAATTTAATATAAGCTAACGATGAGTTAAGACGTACTAATCACGACCTAACCTTAACAATGAACTGTGTACTATTTTTATAAAGTGTTACTGAGTATTCTTTCAAAACATGAAAAAGTCTTACCGACCCCAAATTTTGAGTGGTTAGTGCATTTTTTCTCTCCAGAGTAATTTCTGTCACAACTTGCACCAAGAAGGACATACTATACCAAAAGCAATTAATGTGTCAAAAGCAACTCATCTGGAGCTTTTGTGCTGATATGTATTGCCACCCATCTAGTCTTTAGCTGAATGTGAGGAGGCAAGGCAGTACATTCATTTCTAGTTCACTACTGTAGAGGTTAACACCCCCTTTCTCACACACTCCCAGTCACTCTCTTTCTCTCTCACATTATGTGTGGGAGTGTGTGCAAGCATGCATACACAAAGAAGTGCCTAGAAATGTCTATGTTATTTTGTTGTTTGCTTGTTTTTTTTCCCTTCAGTATGCAGTGTGCAGCTCAGAGCCTTGGGGTAAACGTTAAGGGTAAGGCTTCCTGTGGCATTTCGACTTTGCATAATTTGTTTGCCGAGATCCTCCAGCGATGGCTGTTCTACTTTAACCAGCTACACAAACTCAAGAGGTGTTTCACAAATCGTCTGAGCTAACGACGGCCAGACGCATAATTTACTTTCATGTCAATGTGCATAGCAAGAGTGTAAGCCAGAAACATAAAGGTTATTTTGCTCGTCCTTTAAGTGGATGCATTACCGTGAGAAGTCCTCATTTCGCCATCTTTAATTAAGATATATTTGGTTTGTAGTGTCTGGAAGTTTGCAGCTTCTGGCTGAAGTGCCTGAGTAGCACTGCTTTTCAAGCATGTCATTTTGTACTCTGGCTCATGTAGAAGTGGGCTTTCATCGCAAGGTCAATGACCACACTTTCAGAGTACAATCGCTTGTGTATCGCTCAGAGAACATACACCTTCTCTGGTGTTATTGTCAGGTATACGCTGAGTTCAGCTGGGCTTTCTTCTGTAAAGCCATTTCGAAGTGTTTGTCTCTATAGCAACAAGGAAAACAGAACGGAAAGTTTGTGATTGTTAAAAATGTCCTTGTAGTTAAGAAACTCAGATATCCACATGGCAAGGCAAGACAGCTTAGAGAAGCTCTCGCTCTCTCTACATCAAATAACTCAATGTTCTTTGCATAATATAGTTCTCAGCTATGCATTTCTCCTCTCTCTGCAGATAATTCCCCACCACTCATCATTAGATTAATTTCAATGGCGATTAGACATCTCTGAAAGTTAAGTCATTCAGGGATTTCCCTACACAGCTCAATCGCTGATGTAAAAAGAACACCCACACTGTCACCAGCAACGTGTCTGTATGTGTCCACACTATAGAGGGTAAATTTTCACTTTTGATAGTGTTAGTGTTTTGACACCCTTTAAGTGTGAATTCAACAATCATTGTTCAGTTTAAACCTAGTCAACACTATTTGTTGTTGTTTCTGCATGACGCCAGTGTGCACCAGTACTCAATTACATTACAGTTCATTTTTAACACTCTCCTTTTAAGATCCACACCAGTGTAATTTGAATATAGCAATGGTGAGTGTTCACAAAATACTGATTTATAATAGCACTTTTGTTACTTATTTTGTTACTTTAATGAGGTACACCACATTTAACATTTACAATCTGACACTGCATTTAAAAATCTTTAAAGTTTGCAGTTAATTCCATTCTGAAAAAAAAAAAAAAGTAATGCAAGTTCACTCATCACGGTCATGAAAACTGCCTGTCATAAGGTTTATAGTACATCAAATGTCCACACAAATGAAAGTTAAAGTTTAATATAAACATGTTAATTAAATGCAGCATAAATACATATAATGTAAAGAAAAACTTTTATTTCAGATGTGATTTATCATTTGACAGAACTACTACAACTCAGTTAAGTTATAAACAATAACTTGCGTGTTAGAAGGTATGTAAAGAAAAAAAAACGGTCCCACTTTATATTAAGTGTCCCTAATACCTATGTACTTCCATAGTTACTAGATGTGTATGTAGTATGTAACCACAGTGTAAGCTACATAGTATCTACAGCTGTAATATTTCTGTTACACACCCTCAGAATGGTATGTGTAAGTACAAAGTGTAACAGCACATTAAAAAAGTTGAAGAAACACCCATATATGACAAAACAAAGTGGCCTGTGTGTGAAAAAATGGATATTGTCAATATTGGATAATGTCATTAATAACATCACCACCACCTTCCGCACGAGTTACAATGCACTGAATAATGTAAAATGCTAATGCCTTTTACAGTTAACACTTATTGATTAACTTACAGCAGATCAGTGATTTATATGTAAGTTCCTTGTTGGGACTATGAGTTGGGTAAAAAATGGGGGCGAATGTGTTAACCCTTTAATCATCATTAATCCTTCAAGCCTACAGATTAACAGCAGACTCATCCATCAGTAATTGTATCTCAACTGTGCTTTCATGTGCTAGAAGGTGAGTGAGTCTTATAGATTCTCAATCCTGTTTACCTACACACATCTGCTAATTAGTTTTCCTCATAATTGCCACTTCTGTTATGGGCTGTGCTTTAGTGGTTCTAATCGCTTTGTCCTTAAAATTCAAACTGACGAACGGGGGATGTAAATCACAAATTTGTATGCTGGTCTGAAGTGTATGCACTCATGCATCTAGATTTATGTGTGTGTGTGTTTGATGAGGAGGTAAGCCTCTTAAACTCTCTAGCAGTTCTTTGGCTCTCTGGGTCTTGAGAGGGTGGGAGAACTGACCAAGTTTATGATGAGCTTTCCTCAACAGACCACTGACTTCTCAGTTTATTCCACTTAAGCTCCTTACGCAGTACTGCTCATCTGTTTCTCAGCGTCCAGTAAATAGACTGTGCTCAGAATCTCTTATTTTGCCCATAAAATGACTTTTTCTGCAAGGTGAAAAACTCCCATTTGAGCGGAGTAACTCCCATCAACCTAACGCCGGTGCTTTATGCTTGAAACACAGGAACGTTTTTGTTCCCCACTTATGAGTGATTTATGATGTAATTCAAAGCATGGCAGCTGAAGTGAGAGTGCTGTTTAGCCCATACTGTGAGCTCATCATCTTTGCAGTAGCTGTGAATGAACTACCCAGGAAACAGCTCTGCGTGTTTGGAGCCATGGGGACAAAGTCACTTAGCTATTCCCGCTAGATTACAGCACACCTTTACAAGCTCTGTGTCATTATTCATAAGAAGGAACATTTGTTTAGGTGCTCTTTTGCCCATATGCTTACCATAACATTAACATGAGTACAATTTTTAGAATGGAAAAATAATAAATGGCTCTGTTCTTGAATTGTTAAACAGCTGCCTGCTGAAACGTCATGCAAAATGTGCTTCTTCCTGGGTGGAAAACTTCAAAACGCTTTGTGTTTTTTGCATGGCCCGTACAAGGATTAAGACACACAGTTTTCTGAAAGGAAAACTGAGGTCATTTCTAGCTTAGTGCTCAGTAAAACATTAACATTACGGTAACACTTTACAATAAGGTGTAATTTGGTAATATTAGATAATATATTAATTAACAGGACAATGACCACTATGTTTATTACACTCATTAATCTTTATTAATATTAGTTAATAAAAATACAGTTGTTCATTGCTTCTTCACATTAGTTCTGAGTACATTAACTAATGTTAACACTCTTGGGATGTGCTGTATTAGTAAATGCTGAAATTGATATTAACTAAAATTAATAAATACTGTGGAACTATACTTAGTACTTGTTAACTAAGGTTGTTACTTCTGTTAACTAATGAACCTAATTGTAAAGTGGCATTACCATGTGATAATGCTTAAGAATTGATTGATGGGCTATTCCTGAAATTTGGCGCCTTTTGGACATGATAAAAAAAGTTTTAAACATTTAAAAAATGATACAGACTGTCACAGATCGCCCCTCTGTGTTCCTCCCCGAACGGCAGCAGCTGGAACTTTCACCGGATTTTTAGTTCCCACCCGGACTCTTTTAACCCATGCACCTCGGCGAGTTTCCACCCAAGGTGTTGACGATTATTCTATGATATCTCTGCCTATTTAAGGACCAGACTTTATTCCTCTCTTCGCGAAGTCTTACTTACTCATGTGTGTAATTCTGAGCGTTTATCTGGACTGTTCTCCCGCGTTTGACCCTGGACTGTTTACATGGTATTTGTCTCTTGCCGCCTGCCTACCGATCTACTGCCTGTTGTGTGACCATTCTCTTGGATTATCTGGATTGTACCTGTTTGCTGTGATTTGTAACCTCTGCCTGTCTGACAACGTCATTAAAGCCTTGTTTACGAGGAGTCATTAGAAAAGACTTCGCCACTACAGGATCTAGCGTCTAGCAGAGTGTCGTCACGGAAGTTTCCCGCCAAGCCTCAATGCTTTCGGTGCATCGCCAGCAGCACAACAGCCACACCACCATGACGCAGGACCTGGTACAATCCGTGCAAAGTCTGACCACTGCTATGTCACAGCTGAGTGCCTAGCTCTCTCCTCCAGTGGCAGCCGCTCGATTCGTCTGGCACTACCCGACAAGTACGATGGCTCCCCAGGTATGTGCAAATACTTTCTGCTTCAGTGTGCCATTTACATCAATCGGCAAACACAAAGCTCACATGTCATTTATCTCTTATCATCGCTTCCTGAAAAAATTTAAGGAGGTTTTCGATCACGACGAGGATGGCAGAGACGCAGAGGAGGAGCTCATGAATTTGCGGCAGGGATTTTCATCCGCAGCAGATTATGCTCTCCAATTCTGCACCCTGGCGGCTCAAGCAGGCTGGGATTATTATATATATAAGATAAGGATTATTTTGCCGTGGCCTGCATATGGAACTTCAATCGGAACTAGCTTGTCGCGATGAGGAAAAAACCATTAAAGTGGATAAACTCCTGCGATCCCGCAGAGGGCGCAGGTCTACCAATGTGTTGTCTCCTTTTCCCTATTGTTCCACTGAGGAACCTATGCAAATTGGATTCACCAGGCTCACCGTAGAGGAGCGTGAGAGGCGCATCAAGAACCATCTTTGCCTCTACTGTAGCCAGCCCAGTCACCTGCTTGCCAACTGCCCATCAAGACCTCCTAGAACCACATCCCCATGGGTAAGCTCCTTTCCCATTAACTCCTCACTTATACTTGATTTTCAGATTATGGTGAAGAATGCGCCCCTAGACACCTGAGCCTTTATTGACTCAGGAGCGGCAGGAAACTTTATGGACCAAGAATTCGCTAATCGCCACTGTATCTCTCTGTTTCCATGCACACCACCAGTGGCCGCGGCAGGCCTCGACGGACGGCCACTAGGACTCGGAACCATCCATCACGTCACCGAGAAACTCACCTTAATTACCAGCTCCTTGCATACTGAGACCATCCAGTTCCATGTCACACAGTCACCACAGCACCCAGTCATTCCCGGACACCCCTGGCTCACCCTCCACGATCCAAGTATTTCCTGGAAGGAACAAGAGATTACTCAGTGGTCGGAACACTGTCATCAGAAATGCTTGAAGTACCCTCACAAGAACTCCTCTCCCTCACAATATATTCCCGAGGACACCGAGTCATTGAAGGACCTACCTGAAACATACCATGATCTTCTTCAGGCCTTCAGCAAGGGTAAAGCCACCTGTTTACCTCCACATCATGACATGGACTGTGCCATCGAACTTCTGTCCGGAGCTTCACCACCTCAATCCATTGTCGCAGCCTGAGACACAATGCATGCAATGCTACATCGAAGAGGAGCTCTCCAAGGGGTTCATTCGGCCACCCACCTTGCTGGCCTTGGCCGGCTTCTTCTTCGTGAAAAAAAAAGGATGGATCTCTCCTGCCATGCATTGACTATAGAGCCCTTAACAAAATCACAGTAAAGTATAGATACCCGCTACCGCTTGTACCATCAGCCCTGGAACAACTCCGAGCCGCCCGGATTTTCACCAAGCTGGACTTGAGGTGTGCTTATAACCTGCTCCGCATCCGGGACGGTGACAAGTGGAAGACTGCTTTTTCCACCACCAAAGGGGACTATGAGTACCTGATAATGCCCTTCGGGTTATCAAACAGTCCATCAGTCTTTCAGGCCTTAATTAATGACATCTTCCAGGATATGCTGAACAACCACATTATTGTCTACCTCGACGACATCCTCGTTTACTCCGAGAATCTCCCCGACCACATCAAGCATGTCAGAGCAGTCCTTCATAGGCTTATCAAACATCAGTTGTACGTCAAGCTGTGATTTCCACCTCACTTCTGTTTTCTTTCCTCGGCTACATCATTAGCCCAGACGGTGTGATGATGGATGATCATAAAGTATCGGCCGTACTGAAGTGGCCTCATCCTCACACTATAAAGGAACTGCAACGAGGTAGACCCCGGCGCCGAGGAACAGCTCGCTTCGGGAGCCGCTCGCAGGGGGGGGCTCTGTCACAGATCGCGCCTCTGTGGTTCCCCCCAAATGGCAGCAGTGGGAACTTTCACTGTTTTTAGTTCTCACCCGGACTCTTTTAACCAACACACCTCGGCAAGTTACCGCCCCAGGTGTTGACGATTATTCAATGATATCTCGGCATATTTAAGGACAAGACTTTATTCCTTTCTTTGCAAAGTCTTACTTACTCATGTGTGTAATTCCGAGCGTTTATCTGGACTGTTTTCCCGTGTTTGACCCTGGACTGTTTATATGGTATTTGTCTCTTGCCATCTGCCTACCTATCTACTGCCTGTTGTGTGACCATTCTCTTGGATTATCTGGATTGTACCTGTTTGCTGTGATTTGTAACTTCTGCCTGTCTGACAACGTCATTAAAGCCTTGCTCATGGATCCGACTGTTTCTGAGGAGTCATTACATAGATCAAGCTCAAAGAAATCTATTTACCAAACAAAATCTATGAAATAGAAGACTAAAACTATATACCAGGTTATGCAGAAGTAAACTACATGTTAAAATACTTGGCCATTGTGTGTGTGTGTGTTTTGTTTAAATTAAAACATCATTCATGTTCCAGAAAATTGTCATTGTCAAATTTTGTTTCATGAATCAGGAATTTAATATAAATATGACAATATTCTTGCTTGCTTGACTTTTGTGTGAGCTGCTACACTAATAACAATAAACAATTGACTTTTTGCCCACTAAACCTTCATCTTAAGATTTTGTGCCAAAATAATATTTAAAACTTGATTATAGTTATTGTTCTTAGTGAACGGCCCTTAATTGATGGTTCTTTCTTTTCCCCACAAACTAAAAACACAAAAGCTGATCCCACAAGCATTCACTCACAGCAGTGTCCTCTCTAGGATCATTCATCTGTCTGGCTCTTTTCTCACTGTCAAATAAAAGCATTAAACAGGAGGTTGTATGCTGTTATTCTCTCTTTCAGCCCTCTTCTGTTATCTGATGTCCTCCAAACTGGATAGTTCATCACAGGCTAATCGTCTGATGCTGGAGACACAGGGACAGGACCCCGGCCCTCCTCTGCCCATGTCACTGGCTGTAATAGAGTCATAAACCTTGGAGATCTGCTTGATTGAGTTGCATCAAACACAAAGAGGATGCTAATCTCACTGCTCCGCTACGTCACTCCTGTCCCAGAACCCTCCATTTTATGGGCTTACATAAGCTTTACGAGACATCGTTTAACAATTACGGAGCCTGTCTGTTTGACCTTAAGGGTTAACTATATATTGAGCTCTATCAACTGTTTTTATGATGTGCAGTAATGTTGATTGAAAATTATTTTGATGTTTTCCTTGGTTTGAAATAGAATGACAGTTAAACCTTACAGTGGAAATTAACTTAACATACATAACACATTTGTTATGGTTACTGACCCTGTCAGTGTAAAGTTAGAGTATATGCAGCCTTTCTACTCTGTTGTCATGACAACATTGGACAACAACTTTTTCACATGATGCCAGAAAGGGATGTTTTGTAATTTTCTACAAACCCCGGTAACACTTTAGAATAGCGGATGGTTATAAGTCATTTATAAAAGATTAGTAAATGATGAAATTTACATCTACAAAACATTCACAAATGATTAATAAGTGATTATTATGTTTAGTTAATTAATTTACAAGTCATTTACAAG
>JAUCNO010000127.1:63361-94698 GCA_032353835.1 Enteromius viviparus
ACCAACGTTTACCATCCAACCTGACAGAACTGGAGAGGATCTGCAAGGAGGAATGACAGAGGATCCCCAAATCCAGGTGTGAAAAACTTGTTGCGTCTTACCCAAAAAGACTCTATTCGCTGTATTCCATCAAAAGAGTGCTTCTACTAAATACTAAATACTAAAGGGTCTGAATACTTAGGAGCATGTGATATTTCAGTTTTTTTTTTTTTTTACTAAATCTGAAAAAATGTCAACAATTCTGTGTTTTTCTGTCAATATGAGGTACAGTGTGTACATTAACGAGAAAAAAATCACTTAAATGATTTTAGCAAATGGCTGCACAAACAAAGAGTGAAAATGTAAGGGGGTCTGAATACGTTCCATACCCACTGAATATCTTTGGGAGTTTGTGAAAATGTCTTAGAGCTTCAAGTATTTTAAAAAGCTAAATAGAAGCCAAATATTATATTATTCTTTGATGTCTTTTTTCTCAATTATCACTCCTTGTGTGTATCTTTGTTTTTTTTTTATCTTTTTTTACACTTACAATAAAGTCCAACTTTATATTAATAAATCCCGAATATTCCACAGTAACTAGATGTGTATGTAGTATGTAACCACAGTGTAAGTACACATTGCTAAATTGTATCTACAGCTCTAATATTTCTATAATTACACACATGTAACACCCCTCAGAATGGTGTGAGTGTGTTTGAGTATGTGTTACAGGACAGTGGTAACAACACTTTTTGGTAGTCATGTAACAGGAATTGCATAGCTACATTTGGTAACAGCAGTATGTATAAGAGTAATTGGATCAGGGGGCAATCAGAGGTTGTAGTTGGGTAGGTTTAGAGATATGTAAAGTTGGTGCACCTCTGTAACACCAGTGTATATACATGGTAACTCCTCAGGAACTGCCCACTTAATATAAAGTGTAACATTCTGGAAACCAACCACAAATTATATGTAAAGCCTAATGTATTGCTGGGTAGCATCAGTGTAATTACATGCTAAATCCATAGCAATTGTAAATGCATATAAAGTGTAAAACTATATAAAAAGTGCTGTTAGTCCTGTTACACATTTGTACTTTTACTACCAAAAAGTGTTGTTACCAATGTCTTGTTACACTTTTGTACATGCAAACACCATTCTGAGGGTTGTGTGAAGTCACAGAAATATTACAGCTGTAGATACTATGTACCGGTGTGTACTTACTTACACTGTGGTTACATACTACATACACATCTCGTTACTGTGGAAGTACACAGTTATTAGGGATTTATTATATAAAGTAGGACTTTATTGTAAGTGTAATTATTATTTATGTTGGATGTGCCTTAGGTTACTGGATGTTCTCTGTCTTGTACAGTACAATCTTCTATAAAAGAAAGGGATAAGCCACCATGATAATCTCCCAGGCTTACTCTGTGACCTTCTTCATTATGACTGAATGAAGAGCAAACATCAGATCAAGCTCATGACCAAGCACATTCCAGTCAGAAACCATGTCCTCTCCTGACTTGAGTCTGTCTCTGATGCTGGATGGTATGACAGCTATCTAGAGTGGGTTTGGAACAAATGATCTGGATTAAGTGCAGCTCTTTGTTCAAATCTTGGCTCCGTCCCCTCTCAGTGGAAGTAGACAGGACTCTCACTTTGACATTTACCCTCACTGGAATTTGTGGTTATAGAGCAAATAACATTCTAATGTGTTCTAATGGTAAAGTGATGTGATCTAACATTGAGTCTCAGTTCTGTACAGTTTTAGGACATAAGGGCTGTATTAAAAAGAGCTTTATTAGACAGAAGTGTATTATTTTGAAAAGCTCTCAATAACCCATTTGAATCACTGTTAACACCACTATGAACAGAGATAACATGCTAAGCACTCCCATCCATATGTGTAAACAAAACATAAATAAGACTGGGCCAAACTCAAGAGCACTCTAAAGAGCCTGATCTCAAAGTGAAACTCATGTTAACCATGGCCCAGCCTCAATATGTGCTGATTTCCCAGCAATGCCATCCTGTGATGGGCCTGCGACTGCTGACTACATGAGTGTGTGGCAAATGAGCTGTGTTTCTAAAAGCCAAAGATACAGGAGATAAACTGTCAGATCTGTTAGCGGCCTTAGACTGTGAACGAGGGGGAGGTATAAATTAATGTAGCTAAATTAAGCTGCTTATCTTTGCTAGCATTCCTACAGAGCCACTGCCAGCACTGCAGGAGCCCAATAGAGCATGGTGTTGAGAGTTGAGGTCATGGTAATATGGTCTACAGAGGCCACCTCTCTGCTGGCCTGCACTGTTCTCTCTATACAAGGACACGTAGAGCAGACCACATAAGTCAGCATATGCTGGAGAGCTAACTGGAGAGCAGGAAACATGGGAGGTATTTCAGGCTACCACAATCAGAGGTCCAGATGGGATGGGTGAGACTCATATGTTGAACTATGCTTTTGCTCACACCTGCTCTGCTGCTTTCTGTGGTGTGCATCTATAGCAATGATAAATCGATGCAGAATCAATAAAATCAGAGATCTTATTTATCTGTGGAATTGATTCTGAGTGCATATTTTAACAGCAGATGGCGCTCTACTCTAGTTTTTCTGAGCATACTCTACTGCTCATGAAGAAGAACGCTGAAGAGCGTTTGTGCATTCGGCGAGTCTGTAATTTCACGACAGCTCAAAATGATTTTTTAATGCCAGATCAATGCAAACACACCCCTTTGTAATTCACTTTAACCTTGTCGAATTTTGAGAATGATTATTTAAGATTTAAGTGTGTGTAAATATTTTGAATCAAGCAGAGTATGGCTGTTCAGAACTAACCTCAGAATCGACTCTAGAAAGAATCTCAATGCTTTTGTAAAATCTCAGAATCTATATCACGTCTTGATCCACTATGCATCGATTTATTTTTTCCAGCCCTATCTGTTATCCTTCAAAAACCTCGCTCTACAGCTGATCTCCAGCATACACATTAGATGCTGATGTCTTTAACAAATAGGTTTGCTGGTGGAAATCATGGCTGTGGTGACACCAGCACATAAACCAGCCTGAGTGCATGAAAAGCATTGACTGCATTGTTTATCACAGGCATTACAGTGTTAACTGTGGCTCCAGTCAGCAGAGAGCATGGCAAACGCTCCATGCGAATCAATCAACAAGCCACTAGACATACCACGAGACATTAATTCCTTACAGCCAGCTCTGGAAAACAAGATCTCCAGGATGGAGTCCAGAGAGGTGCTCCCAGCACACGTTGGCCATAAAGCACCTCTCTGGAGGAGTCGCTAATCAGGTTGGGAATTCATGGAGGGGGGAGGGGGGCAATTTATCATAATCCCATTTGACGGCGAAGGTGTGCCATCTGATCTGGCGGTGATTTCATACACCTTCAAGCAGAGCCAGCTGAGTGTCAATGAGGAGGAGACCTAATGGATTGAACTCCTCTGATGTTCTGAGCCAGAGACTTGCGCCAAGTGGTGCCTTTCAAAAGGCCTCCTCATTTCAAGCTTTTGTATGCAAAAGGAGAGCTTCTTAATTCTTACAAGACCAGAAGGAGGCAAGTCCTTGCTTTCCTTTCCTTTCCCTTCCTTTCATCTGGCCCTGGCCCTCCTCTCATAGCCCGCGTGTCATTAATAGTGGTCGTCATAAAACAGCCTAATTATTTTGGCTGCAGGAGCGAGGCCTGGGGCCCGTCTGCCATGCAGTACTGTACTGGAAGTGTTTGCAGTAATAACCAACCAGCAATGGTCTTTGAGGGGCACCGTTACCCGATACCGTGCACAAAATGATTGGCTGTCATGCACTTACAAGTATGACAGACTTCTGAGTGAGGAATTACCACAGGAGGGTATTGGTATAGTGAGAGGGAAAGATGATACGTGATAATTGGTACTTCCACAGATGGCTTAACATTGTGTATGATGTGACTGCCAACTGCACAGGGAGGCTTACTCAATCGATCAACAGTTTAGATACACAAGACACAATGCCAGCTCCAATAAAGCAAACAACCCAGGGATCCCATGAGATGTTGGTTTCACTTAATTTTGATGGTCCCTTTAATGTATTCTGTTGATTATAAGTAACATTGCACTACATACCTACTAACTCTCAATAGAGTGCTAGAAGAGTATTTGTAGACTGGTAGGGTTGGAATAAGCTGATATACTTGCCAAGTTACTTATAGTCAGTAGAGCATCTTTTTGGGAAACCATCACAATAAAGAGTTAGCAGATATTAATTAGAGAGGGTACTAATACTCTAATGAGAGTTAGTTGACTTATTGTCAACATATTGTTCAAAAGGGACCATCAAAATAAAGTGTTACCAAAATAAAGTGTTTACTGCACAACAACCCTTTTTGCAGACTTTTTAACACTGGTATATGGTTCAACATGAAGTCTCACAGTTGGTGTTCTTGAACAAAGCTTTTAAGGGTCAAAGCAGTGCATGATGTGAGTCTTTTGGCTATAAAAAAATATTCCTTAATCTTCGACAGGGGCTGTTCCATGTGTCAAAACTGTCAGCATTTTAGCAGACATGGAAGAAGAGAGACATTTAGGCTTTGCTTAAAGCATCACAGTAACAGCAATGTGTCTGGTGACATAGTATCTTCCCAAGACCTTGAAATTCCCACCTGCCACATAACTTACTCACACCAGCAGAAAAAACATTCCACCTGCACGAGCCGTCCAAACAGACTCACAGGCTCTGAGCTTTGAATTTCAGATGAAAATTTTGGTAGACGTCCAACGCGGAGGTCATTTGATAACAATGCACTCAGAAAGCAATGTGTTCATTGTGCACACCCCCCGAAAAACTTCACTATGGGGTAATGGGAGATGGCTTTCGTGTCAGTTCATCTAGCTGAATGTTTGTATACGCTCTATCCTATAAACAGCATCGCCTTTTGCTTAGTGTTGGCCTTGGAGAAGAATTGCTAAATGCATGCAGAGGGGGTGAAACTGAATTAAAAAAAAAACTTTTAGTTTGCATTTTTGGCACGCAAATATCACAGCTACCCAGACCAGACCAGAGATTTCTCATGGAGCTTGAGATGTATGGAAGAAATAGCTGAGCTGTTTTATTGGCTCCAATACAATTATTAAAATGAACATAACAGACTGCTGAAATTAAAATGCGGGCCTGATGGCTTTTATGGAAAACATATCACAATTGCAAATCCTCACAGGCAACACAAGCAGTATTTCTCCATAATAAATTTGTTCAGCATCAGTGAGACAGTGCGGAGAGAGCTCTCTTTTAGGAGCAGCCTGGAAACACATACATCATCAAGTGCCGAAGAAAGTATTTTTGTGAAAATAAATAAATCATTGTGAAATACTCTGGCTTTGTTTGGAAACTGGGAACAAACCCCCACATCCTTTCCAATCACGACAAAACATTGCACAGACGCACATCCAAGAACATCAAAACAACTGCAATAGAACGATGGGGCCAAAAAATGAGTTTTTGACATCTCACACCACTTTTTTCCTTGGCCCTTGCAAAGAGCAACACAGTGACCTAATGGGCACTTGCGCGGCTCATTGGACATCAATGTCCACTCTGAATGTGTTTTATTTGTGTAGTCTACACTAGCTGACAGAAAGAGTCCATCTGTAGTCATCAGAAATTCAGAATGCATGAGCTGTGTTTTCGATTAACAAACTCATCACAACCCTCCCCTTCAGCTAAAGCGCTCCACAATCGAGGGGAATGGCCTTCAAGAGAAACAGCTCTCACCACATTCATATTCCCAGTCGAGCGCTCTGGCACAAGACTGTGGAGAACTTAAACTAACATCTGTAACTGAGTTAACATTTATGATTTTTAGTTGTAAAATCTCTGCAGTCCACATTTGCTGGCTCGTGCTAAGGTTTTTGCAAGCTTAAATTCTTTGTATTTGATTGAAAAAGACAGGATGCTGCAGTTTAATTTGATGGTGAAAACCACCTAAACAATCGTTTGCATGCAAAAATAATTAAAGTTCTTCAATTTTAATATAGTAAACTTTTAACTTGCCTTTTAGGGTAATTAAAGCACCGTTTGTATTATATCATTATTTACTTTCAGCAATAAAACATGCTTCTTTTGGTTTGAAAATAAACTGGATGTTGTTAGGCAATAGTAAAACATACTCAAATGTGAATCATGTGAACGTCACCACACTGATTGTTTCCCATTAATGTAGACCAGATTTTTTAGCAAACATGCACGGTTGTAATGCTCAAGATCTGAGGCATGCCTCTGAATTACTATAATTGTATTTATTTTTTTGGTATTCTGTGTATAAGATTGCTTTGCAATCATCCGTGTCATGTCAGCATGCCAGGCACAGGTAAATGTAATGAAAGCCGCTGTACTAAAGTCATGGCTGCTTGCATGCTATCAGTATCCTCCGTTAAATATGCTTGACTAATGTCAGTTGTAAACATGACCACCTGAAGCGCACAACTTTACTTTCTGCACAACATATACTTCAGCTTTCTACAAAATGTGCAGGAAAAAGCACTCAGGAAGCCCTTCTATGCCAGTAATGCTTCTCAGGATCTCCTATACAAGCTATCAAGTGCACACCTACCTCCTTGCAGTGAAGGACTCAGATGTATGGTGAGGAAGAATCCGAGAAGGAGCAACGCAGCCCTCCTGTTAGCCATCTCGCCCCAAAATGCACTGGCCCTCCCCGAATCAGCTGGTTTTATTCTCCAAGAGCTAATTACCACTTCAAAAATGTCTCAAAAAAAAGAAGAGGGGAGGAAAAAGAAAATGATACTGGACACGACGTAATTAGGAAAGGGCAAAGCCTTTGGTTCGATGGATCATTGCACTTTTTTCTCTTCTATGTCTGGTGTTGCTGTTTTTATTCTGGTCACTCTTGCCAAAAAAGCTGAGTGCTGCCAGAAAGAAAGAGAGTGAGAGAGAGAGAGAAATAGAAAGAGACATGCAGGGAGGAAAGACAGGAGAGAGGGGAGGGAAGGGAAGGACGAGAGAGAACAGGAGAGACAGGGAGAGCGAGAGACCCACTTTCCCACTCTCTCGTCCAAGAGGAATTTCACTGTCTTGCCAGACATTTGCATGGACTTTAAGAGGACTTTGCTTTTTTATGTGAGCAGAGGACTAAAACAAAATCAGTACTGGGGTAATGATGTTCACTCCATTGCTGGGTTTCTTCTTTACAAACTGCTCACGCACATCACAACGATCCTCAAGTAGTTACAACAGTTCTCATCCCTGTAAAATGACGAGTCTTTTTTTCCAACGGCTGCTCAGTCAAGGGAAACTTGACCGATGTTTGTCTAAGAGGTTTGGGGGAAATGAAGCCCATTGTTCTGAGAAGAGCATGTCGAATGCTTTACAACGCATCTGTTACACCTGCCAGGAGAAGCTGTACTGACACTCATTACACGTCAAAGGGTGACTGCTTGCACATTATGAAGACCTCCGCGTTTCAAAAAAGCACACAAACTTGTTGCAAGCCAAAAACAAAATTAAGAACAGAAATGACAGGCTAGATATTAATGGGCTGGGTAAAAAAGAAAAAAGAAGGGCAACTCTTGTTCAAAAGAGAAAAAATCTGGGCATGCTACAAGAAAGCAGTCATTGTCATAAGTATGAGCATTGTGCGCTTGTAATGAGTGAATAAGAGTAAACAGAAAGAGAGACCACTGATGGGATGGAGAGATGCTCTGGGGATGACCAAACTCAAGACAGCTCAGCTACTGCAGTCTTTCCAACCCTAACCCTGAGATCACTGCCAACCCTACCTTCACAGCGAACACCACTCACACTTATTACCAATCCAAAGCAGGGATAGGCAACATCGTATCCTGCATAGTATCGCTTAAACCCTAATCAAACAAACCTGAACTAGCTAATCAATGTCTTTATAATCAGGAGGCAGATTCTTTTAGGGTTGGAGCTAAGCTCTGCAGGACTGAAGTTGCCAATCCCTGATCTAAGACTAAATACATACTGGACTCCAGCCAGATGCCATGATAAAAAATAGATTAATAAATAAAACCTCTCAAATAAAGTTGTATTAAAGCAACACACCCTGCTCTATGTGGCACATATAGTATTTCCAATATGGATTATTCATTCCGTTAACAAAGATGAAGACTTAGACTGTGACAAATAAGATTGTTGGGCTTTTTTAGGCCTTCAGAGCATGGTGAAGATGATTTCCTCAAGGAAGCTTTGTCTCAACAAATTTGAATGGCTTCAGTGCAATTTTTCCCAGAAATGACGTAAGATGGAAAGAAGGGGGTCACATTGAAATCCTCACTGCTAATGACACAGATAGATAAAGACACACAGACAGAGAGTAAATTTCATTTTTAAATAAAATTTAAACAAGATTTTCCAATAGCACTTTAACTTAACGTTTCAAAACATTTATCCTCTGATACACAGTGTTCACTAGACTATCGAAGTTCAACATAAAAACTTTAAAAACTGTAATTGCTTCCTCAGATATTACTATGTCATTTTGGCTTAAATTATATTAAACTGAAAATCATATTTTGTGAGTTGAATAGGGGGGGGGGGGGGGTGTTTACTATATGTTTTCATGACATACTGATCATGACGATGTATACAGTGTATGCAATATCCTATTATCTTACTGTCAAAAAAACAAGGTGAACCCTTTTTTTTTTAATCTTTCTCGGCATCCTGCACAACTGCATTAGCACTGTGTTTAGCTTAAGGATAATAATTTTTGCCTAATGAGCCTGTGTTAAGACACTGAGTGCATTTTTTGAAAGTCAAATGCCTTTTACTCCTTTTTTGTTGGCTTTTCTATTTTAGCTCATGTCTGGTGCTTGTCCTTTCAGCATCTTGAAGATGCCAAAAGACTCAACTTGTTTATGAATCCAAGGAGCATGTGAATATTATCCAGACCTGCATTTGTCAAATAGTTAAGTTGTTAAAACATTCAACACTTCATTCTAAAAGTCTGGACACATCTCAGAATTTTTGTGGTTATATCTTAGAAGTAATAGGGCAAGTTTAGTTCACTCTTTGTATTACACATTGGATCACATAGTTTTGTAGCAGAAAATGAATTCATTTTAAATATCATTCTTTATGATATTAAGTTGTTAATAACTTATACATAATTGTTCAGTTGTGTACAGCCACAGCACTACAATAGTAATCTGCAAACTATTCCAGGTAAGACTAGAGACAGTAAACGTGACAAAATGGGTTCCAGTTATTCCTGAGGCTGTGTGACCACCTGCGGATTATCTTAAACTAGTCTAGGATGAGCCTGCCCAATATGTTTTGGGAAGATTTCTCACGATGTACAAGAAAAGTCCTTTTAGTGGACTTGAGGAAACATATTGACAGGGCATATGAATATAACATTCTGTATAACAACCAGTACTATAGAGCTGCTGTGAGGAAAACCTCTTTACTGAAAGCTAAACTATTTAAAAAAGCTGACAGATGGCATCAGTAGCCAGATGTTTGATTATCTGGCTAAAGTCTGATCTATACTGCAGTTTCTTCAGGCCCAAACGACCTACTCAGACAGGAAGGGGACATATAATTGAAATACTAACTTTAAGTTTACTTTAGAAATGGATAAATCTGAAATCAGATATCATACTACAATATAACTCAAATAAACCAAATATAAGAGCAAAGCAGTAGTAATGTGCTCAAAATAGTTTTGTTTGGTTTTATGTGCCTCTGAACTAAATATATATTTCAAATATATTTTACCATGAACCTCACAAATTTGCAAATCCAAATGTTAGTTCTTCCTAGAGTCTACTGTAGTATGACTTTGTTCCCCTGTAGACAGATAATAACCAGTTCATACTGAAGAAATCACTAATCAGAAAGAGAAACACAAGCATGGCCACCTGAGGCACTGGTTCCCAAACATTTGGTTCCCCAGACACTGTACATGTATATTTCAAACGAGCAGTAAGCGCCTGTTGCAGCCAATGCTACTGTCACACCGTCACTATCAGCTGAACCAGGATCAGTCACTACCGAACTCACCCAGCCACCAATCACACGCTCTCAGTCTCCCGATTACTGACACCTGCCCCGCAATTAAGACCGGCTTACAAATACACGCTCTACCTGTGCTTCAATGGCTGAGCTCAAGGTTAGACGCCGACTCACTCTGTTCTCTGTCTACCTACCTGTTAAATATTCACCTGCTGTGATGTTAAGCTGGGGTTCACAAAGGAAAAGGAGTTTAAAAAGGACTTTAATTCAAAGACCCACTGAGACTGAGTATACATTACCTTTTCCTTACCTGTGTGCTGACGCCTCTTTGTCAGAACCGAAAGACTTTATACTCACCTGAAAAGACTCACCTGTGTGTTTATGCTTCCTCACTCCAAACTTAAAAGACTTTAGACTTACCTGAAAAGACTTACCAAGAAGATACTTACCAGCGATGTTCCTATGTTGAATTCTCACTTATGTTCCTGTTTGATTATTCCGCTGATGATTACCTTTTGTTTAATGTTGAAAATAAAACCACCTTTTGAACTTCACAAGTGTCTTCTAGTGATATGAGTGTGTAAGTAAATAACAACTGAATTATCCTTGTACGGTAAACTATTATTTTAAAACAGGTAAACATCGACCTATAACGTTATCTATAACTTTATCATTACCACCTGATGCCTAATTTGCATTTTATTTTATTTTGCAGCTTATTTTGCCCATCCGCCAATGAAATAAAATAATTTTATATACTCTTAACAAATATTGTATTGATATTAAATGTAGTTTTATCTTAAACTTCTTTTTGATTAAATCAGCAAAAAAAGCAGATCTATATCTATAGGCCTATATAATTCAGTATCTCATGTAGTCCACTAAACCTGCTAAAAAGTTGTTTATTAAATGTAAAGAAGAGATGAGTCACTCAACTGCTAAACAATTTGTCTGTGTCAGTAACTGTGTAAATGTGCCAATAAGTGAGTAGATTTAAAAGGCATGCTTGTCAAAACATTTGCATTTAGTCCCTGGTGGAAAAGAGCACATTGTTACCGGTCTCCCTCATCTGTATTTTTCTTTCAGGTAAGAAATAAAATCATGCTTGGTAAATAATGATGACATTCAAATTCTTAACAAGATGCTAAGTGATAATTATAAGATAAAAGGTCAAAATTGTGAGAAGCTAATTATAAGATAATTCCTAATAATAAAAAAAAAATGTGTTGATATTATAATTTAGGTAACACTTTATTATGATAGCCCACTTTAGTTGTTCTACTAACAGTAATTATAACTATACAACTACATGTGAACTAGCAGTCATTAAAATATAAGACTATCGGCTTAATGTCTTCTAACATTTTATTTTGATGGCTCCACAACATACAACATATATATTGTACAATATTAAATGTTAAATTAATGAAATAGACACTAATATAATAAATTATTACTATAAAACAATGTTCATTCATACCCTATTTAACTACTGACATATGGCAGTCAGTCAGACAAATTATACTATGATATTATGATAATTTGAGATAAGTCTGCCTACACTGGACGTGATAAAGCGATCATTTGGAATTCATTACGTATCGCGACCCATAGAAGCAGTTGCTAATGAGGCATCTCCGTATATATATCTGTGTTGTGGACACCGTGTAACATTGGTTTGATTTGTTTCACAGTGCTACTCGTTGCCAGGGTTGTAAAGCCTATGTGAGGGGCAGAGCTACAAAAATCGGAGCGAGAGGTAGGGGCGTCGAGCATAGACATATTTATCATCATAGAAATCAAAACAATAATAGGTGAGCGCCAGCCAATAAGATTGTCTTTTGCACATTAGCTCTGCCCACTTCCAGAGAAACGGCAGTTCTTAGGCAGCTGAAGAATTCCAAAGGAACTCTGTTATTATGACAGAAAATTACAACATAGAAAATCGTTTAAATATGGCGCGTCGAGACATTTCTTTCCATGTGTGAGACAAAGCGACATAGAATACAGCTCAACTGTGCATCCTTTCAGATGAATTGAAAAATAAAATTTTTATAATATTCTAATAAATTATAGTAACGCCACATATTTTCATGTCAGTTACGTTTCTAGAATTGTAATGGGGGAAACTGAAAAAATTATATTTTTTCGTTACTAAAAAAATAATGCAGTTAGTAACGCCGTTTATTTATTATGCCATTTTTCTCATCACTGGTAAATACAAAGTACCTTAAAGTTAGTAGAATGTCTATAGTGGACTGTCAAAATAAAGTGTAACCACGATTTTTAGTTTTCTTGTGTGGTGGAAATGGTCTTTCATAGTACTTGAATGTGCTTGTTCAGTGCTTACCTGGTTAAGAAGATGATTAATTTTGACTGGAATCCCGATGCTTGCATTAGGGATGTCTCTAATTGGGTTTTGAACCCATTACAATATTGGATAATGTTAATGACATTCTTTTTTGAGAGCTCTCAAATCAAGATTGTACACAAATAGCTCAAGCTTAATGAATTGACCTTTTGTTGACCTTTCGTATTGTGTGATTGCTAATGAATGTCTGAATGGTTCTTGTCACTTTCAGTTGACCTTTTGTCACTTTAACATATATAAAAACTATTCTATCTATATAAAGCTTTAACATTTATTATATTTTGATGTGTCAGATGCAGATTTTGATGTCATGTAAGTTTAATTAATGTGAGCGTCTCTAGAGAACAATTCTGCAGCTTAATTAGTAGCCTCCTCCTCTCTCTGGTTTGGTTCATTACCAGGATGAGCTGTACTAGGTGTGTGTCCCTAGATGTGTTTTTGTGTGCTGTTTTGCGTGTGAGAAGTCATTACTGTGAGCATGAATCAGAGTTTCGTATGTCATTCATTTTGTCACCTTTTACTTGTTTTGAGAAACGTGCTAGGAGAGATTCTTCATCTGTAAAGGCCTGGCAAGTTTTAATTTCATTTATGGAACAATTTAATGTTCAAAAATGTCTTGATTCAGCCAGTTGCTGGATATTATTGCAGCCGTTTTGGGTGGTTATCTGGAAAAAGCCTGCTGCTGGGGAAATCACAAAGGATATTAATGCCATGAATGAAATAATAATAATGTCATACATATAAATACTTCATAATGAGTCTCTCTCTGGATTTTTTTGCTGACACAGCAATAATGGGAAGAGGTTTATTGCTCTCAGTTAAGAGATGAGGGCTATTGATATTGCATATCTCATGCTCGAAATGTCCCTGAAGGATTTCAGGAATGAGTTTTCACTCTGCCCCGAGAAAGAATAGAGAAAATCTACTTTCTCAATCCAGTTTATGTTTCCTACAGCTTATCATTTATTGAGAGAACCATCCGACTGGTTTTCACCCGCTGTTCATTTATATGGGTAGCTAGGTAACAGGATAATATACTTTCCATACATTTCAAAACCTAGTGAACTTCTTTCAGAAGCAGCAACATAGTGTATCAAAGTTGTGCTCATGTGTTGACATCTAGTCTAAAAATAACTTAATATGCTGTAATTTTGTACTTTCCAAATTCTAAGGATACATCACATGTCTTAAAGTCTTAGGGAAAGAAGTAGTTGCAGAAATTGCAATTTGCAACTAGCTCAGTGGGAAAGAAAATAATAATCAAGATTGCAGACAAGACAATAAGCATAAATTGTAGCTCTTTCCCCCGGGTTTCACAAACAAGGCTTTAGCCTACAGTAGTCCTGGACTAAAATGTAAGTCTGAGCCATTTCAACTGAAAGAAACTTGTGACTGATCTTAAAACATGTCAGTGCCTTTTGTTTTGTCTTAAGATTTAGGTCAGTAATGCTTTTTTAATAAAAATTACTTGAATACAATTGAACTATTTGACCTAATCCTGGCTTAGGCTAAGCCCTGTTGGTGAAACTGGGCCATAATAAGTAATTTACAGAGGAACAAAAAAGTTTAAAATACTTTTTTTATTTTTTTACATTTCACAATTTGCATTTACCATGAATATTCATGCATTATATTAGAACTAGGGCTGTCAAATGACTAACATTTTTAATCAAATTAATAAGTGGATTAATCATGATTAATCACTATTTGCAACTAAACCTGAATCCTAACCATTTTTTTTCCTGAAATGCACACCAAAAGATATATAACAGGACACAGATACGTAATTTTCATAATATGTCTGTTTATTAAAAATACTGTTAATAAACAGACATAATAACAATTACCAAATACTACTTTTTGCCATGCATCAGAAGGCTTGCATGCAGATGCTAGATTATATAGGTTATGCTTTGAGATCCAAGACAAAACAGACTCAACAGCGGGCGCGGCACTACCGCTTCTGCTATGCGCTGCCTTTACCAAAGCATTCAGAAAGCCGCTGTCAGCAAGACTCACTGTGACACTTGTAAGACGAATTACGGCAACCATGTCGCGTGCACAGTCAGTTCCAATGGTTGTCGTTTTGCCCCCACTTACATGCAACAGATAAGAATTGTTCTTTACAAGCCTCCGCAAAATGACGCTCCTCAGTTTTTAATATAGTCAGCTTAAAAGACTTAAGTACCCACATGTCACTGATGCAAAGTGCAGTTACTTGTTGTCTCACTTTCCTGACAAATAATTTGTCACACTGCGCATGCGTGAAATGCCTTAAAAAAAATTTACGTAATTAACGACTAACGTCATTAACGCATTATTTTTCACAGCCCTAATTAGAACATTACTTAATAACCAATAATAACTCCAACAACAGTGAATTCTGGTAGATGGGAGGATCACTATTTGTGTGGCATATGATGTTTCTAACCACACTTCCATTCAAAAGCTTGGGGTTGTGAAGTTTTGCAAAAATATTTCTGAAAAAAAAAAGTCTCTTTTGCTTACCAATGGTAAATTTATTTGATAAAAACCAGTAACATTGTATAAAATTATTACAATGTAAAAATACATCTTTTCTATTTACATATATAATGTAAAATGTATTTTATTTCTGGCATTTATTAATGGCAAAGCAGAATGTTCAGCAGGCATGATTCTTCAGAAATCATCCTGATACGCTGATTTGGTTGCCAAAAAACAATTCTTATCATTATAACAGTTACATTTTGTGACAATGGTTACCATATTTGTATTTTTTTTTTTAATGAATAGCACGTTCAAAAGAATAGAAAAAAATAGAAATAGAAGTATTTTGTACTTTTGTCGCATATATGTCTTATCGATTTAGTAAAAACAGTTTACCTTTTTTAAAAATTAGTTTACCTCAAACTCTGGAATGATAGTGTTCCTTAAGGCACTAGGCTTTTGACATTTATAACCATCAAGTGTACCTCATTGTTTATGTAAATGCTGTATAGTTTTATGACAATACAGTATATTGTATTCCTCTTGGTCAGAATCCCAAAAAAAACTCTGCACTACTTCTCCATTACAGTAAGTGGCTGGATCTGGTGTGTTGTCAAAATACAAGCCAATTGTTTCATATTTTACTTGAACTATAGGCCCAATGGAGCATATGTTTGAAGTCCTGATACAGTCTTCAGAGTATTGTTTTGGAGTGTTATAAACTCTGAATAACCAAGCGCCTTCCATATGCTAATTGAAACTGACCTCGGAACCCTTTTCTGTCCGCCAAATCAATGACCCTATGAGACTCAAAATGCTAATATAAACAAATCAATATCCATCTCATTTATTCAGGTGATTCGACTCAGAAAGGATTTGGTAACAGCCACCGCTGCCAAAAACCAGCCTCTGCGTCTTCCTCTAGTATCCCCAGTAACATTATTTGAGCGCTATCCAAGTAAGCCATTTTCGCCTGTTCATTCCCCACCCCTCACCCCCACCACCAGCTTTTAATTTTCTCATTCATGCTGTACAAGTGGCAGTGACTGATCTGCTACAAATACATATTCATTATTTCAATTGATCTGTGAGCTTAAGTCGTCTCTGAGGAGGGGTTGTATGAGCGAGGTCTGCTGTAGCTTTCAGTGATGTCATGGAGAGATAGTTAGCTCTGTTTTCCCTAGACACCCATGCAGTGCTCCTCAAATGGAAAACATAGACCGTTTGTTTAAGGATGAGTTAATGGGAGTGTTTTGTCTCTCCGTTGCCTTTAAACTTAGACAATATTTCAATGTAAACAGGTTTGCCAACTCTTAATCATGACAGGAGAATTTGTCTTCAAGTAGAATTTGTCTTCAAAAGCTTTTACCCTTTAATTACATTAGAAGCTTTGCTTCAGGGGGGATCCTGGAACAGTTGAGGAATTCGCCCGTGGCTTAGTCAGCACATTGAATGGGAATAATACCAAGCCACTTAAAGCTATTAAGTCCGCCAGCGAAACCACATCTGCAGTGTGGATAAACCTTGGCTGCTTGGCAACGAAATCAAGCGTTGCATTAAGTGCGGGACTTATCAGGCCTTTTAAAATATTACAGTGAACGTATTAGCTTCATCTGCCATTGATAGGCTGTCTATACCCACTGACTGCATGAAAGTGTGGAGTCATCACAATGCTGGGGTTCTCTAGGATGAGGACCTTTCCCTTCACATCTCTCTGACCTAGCTAACCGCTGTGCTTCAGCTAATGACTCTAGCCCTGGGTTGTGCTATTCTAGCCCCTGCTGTTTAGAGGACAGGTGCTAACATACATGCTAGAGCTCTTCAGATGTGGAAAGGCAGATGTGAGTCCCTCTGTGGGCAATTTGATGGTGCACTGAAGAATTCTTATTTTTCTCATAGTGCACTATAAACAAAGGGGAGCTGACATTTAAGAGAACAATTTATTATTCAGTCAGTATTACGGTTTGACCTACATCTGTGTAAATTGACTGTGTTTATGAAATGAGAGCTGCTTTTTCTTCCATAGTGAATCATTTCTTTTTTAGACTGATGTAGATCTACATTTTGAATAGCACTGGGTTGAGACCAGTCATGTACAGATGTGAGCTGGATTTAATTCAGGTGTATAGGGAATAGAGTGATGTATAGTGTAACCGGGGGAATGGCATGTTCATTTCTGTGATTTCTACTGTAGTGACTTGCTTGACTTCTTGTTCATCTGCTGACCACTGCTCGTCACTCACTGCTGCTATTTACTTACCACTGTGCTGCAAAGAGCCTCTTAAATGCCTTTTTCACTCTGGTTGAGACAAGCAGCAAGACTACAGACTATTGGGGCAGTAAGTGTAGGGCCTAATGGAAAAAAAATAGATACAGTATATGCTGTATATAATGAATTAACTTTTATTTGTGTTGCACTTTTCCCCCAGGAATCTGTCTGTCAGTCATAATTAATTTATTTTGCATTGGAAATCTCTATTAATGAGGTTTACCTAGATAAGGCAATTTAGACATGCACTTTAAATAGTAACATTTTTGTATTTGCCAATATAAATATCAGAACCTACAGTGATCTGTTACTGGATATTGATGGTGTACTGGTCGAAAACTGCTGGTGTCCACGATCACATTCAGATCTCTCCACTGCCTTGTATTGCTGTATCCTTTCCTTTTTATTTCTAACATACTTTATTGATATACACACACACACACACACACTGAATTTTCCCCTAGTGTTTTGTCTTAATATTTTTTTATTTATTTGTTCCCACCTACTTTGCTGTATTTTTGTAAAGCTTCCTTGATTTAGTAGAAAGGCATAACATAACATGTATAACATAATTGTTTTGCATTAGTTGTTTTAATGACTTCCATTCATACACATGCAAATGCAAGAGACCTGGAAACTCACCAGCCTGTCCTCCAACAAAAACAACTCTATAAGTCGTTTCTGCAAGTTCCTTATTACGACCTATAATTACTTTTAAAGGTAAGCGCTCTCTAGTGGGCGTAAAAATAACGACAGTATCATATTACATCCGTCTTACACTGATCTCATGGTCATTAAAACATATTTTACTAGGTTTCATTTGTACGAATGACCACACAAGCCCACACTTAACCTACTCATTACAAATATTGTGCAAAATCATGATTTATAGGGTTTTGTGAAAACATCTTCTCTGGGTTCGAGCCCATGATCACATGATCACATCTCTTTTGATAATGCATCTCTCTACCAAATGTACCAAATGTACCCCAATCCTGAATTATAATATATGTGATACGTGACCATAGTATACGCTCTGATGGGTCTATTTCACAGCTATTGTAGAAACGACCCATACAGGCGTATTTGTAGGAGGACATGTTGAAACTCACACTAATGTAAAAAAGTTTCACATTTTGCTGAATCACAAAGTTCAAGTTTAGTGAACTCTAATCTGCAAATATGTTTAAGAAGTAAAATATGTAAACGAAGTATGTCTAGAATAATAGCTTATGGGTAAAAACTTAAAAGTTTCAGGTTTGCATGTGGAGTAGATTGTATCACTATTACATTTTTATTTATTGTTAAATTTATGTTCTTAAAAAAGATGCCACATGATTTGATGATGTTTTGTTTATTGCAGTGTCTGCAATTCTGCATGGCCAAAGTCTAGTCTGACTACAGCTTTTTTTTTTTATTTTCTGTGAAGAACAAATATTCAGTATTTTGCATTAAATATGGTAAAATACATGAAACAGGAGTGAAAGCATATATGTTTAATATACATATATATTAAAAATATATTAACTATTTAAGCAACAAATATGCAGAGGCAAGGTATCGTCTAAGGATACATAGGTAACCCACGTTTCCTAAAGGAGGGAACAGAGACATTACATTCGGGAACTCGGATGAGAGACCAATCACCTTCTAGTATTAAGAAAAGGCCAATGAATATTGGCGTGCATTTAATTACAGCCAGGTGCATCTTATCACTATGTGAGTCTAAAAGGGCACGAATGTTATGCACTTGCAGGTTTTCGCTGACGAGCCTAGCTGGCATCAGCGCGACCCAGGGTCGTGGCAAGGGGATGCAATGTCTCCATTCCCTCATTCAGGGAAAGAAATGGATATAAGTGAAAGGAAGCACAGCCTACTGACTGACTGTGGAAATAAGATTTTTGTAGCCACCACTTACTGGGTGAAGGAGAACCAGTAGGAGCACAGTCGGAGCTCCTCCAGCTTGCAGCCTTACAGATATCTGCTAGAGAGGCGCCATGAGCCAACGCATAGGTGGAGCTCTCAGGTGTACGGCTCTCTCTGGAATAAATAAGACAAGGAGATGGCATCAACCACCCAATGGGCCAACCTCTGTTTAGAGACAGCATTCCCTTTCTGATGACCTCCATAGCAGATGAAGAGCTGCTGAAAGCGTCTGAAGCTCTGAGTACGGTCACGTCAAGGTCAAGCGCAATGCACATACTGAACACAGCAACTCCAAGGCCGGGTCTGCCTCCTCCTGGGGCAGAGCTTGCAGGTTCACTACCTGATCTTGGAAGGGTGTGGTAGGAAGCTTGGGCACGTAGCCGGGCCGGGGTCTCAGGATAATGTGAGAATCAGCCAGGCTGAATTCTAGTCACTCTTCGTTGACAGAGAAACCCTGAGGTCACCAACCCCCACGTAATCACATGCTCATATGGTGAGGCGGCCATGACCGAGTCCAGCTTAATGCCGGGAAAAAAGAGATCCCTTCCTTCTCTGGGAGATTCTGCTCTTTCCTCGGCAGCCCTAAAGGACCAGATGGCAGCGCAATAAGGTTTTATAAGCTAAAATATGACTAATAAAATGATAAAATATAAGAAATAATAATAATTGAAAACAATGATAAATCCTTCTGGATCACAGTGCTGTCCTCATGTCAGATGAGCACATTTTCATATGCAATTATCTGAATATTATTAGTTCTGTATTGCATAAGTTCTCACATATTCAATCTGCATCTCTGTTTTACTTGACTGTGTGCTAAAATAACTGTTGCATATGTGGGGGGGCTCCACAGGGAGTCTAGCTTGGTTGCATTGAACAGCGCCTTTGGCAAGAGTTGACAGAATCTGTAATTATTCTCACTAGAATGAACATAACTGCATTAGTCTATGCTGATGTGCCCATTAGCTATTTTTCACCGCAATGTATGGCCTTCAAAGCAAATCAATAAAATATAGTTAAGGATTTGCGTTTTGGTACACAAACACAGGGAATTAGATAAAGTCTCACTGGAGGACTACCACAAGCTGTAACAGGCAGAACATAAAGTCAGAGGGAGAGATTACAACACAAATATCTTCATTTTACCAATGACAGTCTGTTTGAAATTGTGTAATTGAATTGATTCAGTATCTTTTTTTCAGTTTTCAAGCGGCCTTTTGTGTGTATGCGCTAGAAAACTATTGGAAATAGACTTTATGCCCACAAAGGCATGAGGGTGGCCCATGGTGACAATATATCAATATTAAATCAACCAAATTAACCAGAATCCTTGAAAAAGTGGATCGTTTCTCATCATTAAATGAACAGAGAGGGTATATTCAGGGGACTAAATGAAAATTAATGACTGCACTTGCAGTTACATGCCTGTCAGGTCCTAATAGATCTTCTAAATCAGCACTGACTACAGTGTCGGGAGGTCTGAACACCTTCTTTCGTCCTAATGTCTCGTAGGTTTCCTGTGGATTAGAGGAGTAAGACTATGGTTTTCTTCCAGAGGCAAATATCTGAGAACATGTTACCATAGAGGTGACTTTCTTACTTCTTTTTTTGTCTTTGCCAAGGGAAATTTCCATATTATAGTCACGCTTAAGATCCTCTTAAGATAAAGATCAGATTTGGCTTATCCCGCTGCACTATTTAATTGCTCTGATGAACTGATATAGTATCTCCCATCTCACTCAGTCAGCGTGGCAATGCTTGATCCTGAAGCTGTTTTCATATAACCACTAGGCTCTTTAAAGTCTCTAGAGTCAAGACTTTATCTGTTCCTACAATAACTCGACAAAGGATTCTGTTCTCAACTTCTGAAGACTAATGGCTTGTTTGTAGTAATGTGTCATAATCTTCACTGGGGCAATGTGGTGCACCCTCTCATGATGATCTTCGTCCTTTTCTTAGTGGTTGTTTCATTGCTGCCAAACCCTGGCGTATGGCGCACACCCTCACGGCGTTATAAGCCAATTATGTTACGGCTAAATTGGCCTGTCTAGAGCGATTTCTACGGTGCTCTGCATAGCAGCTGCATCTAAGCAGCAAATATGCTGTGTGTTTACAGACTTTTTTTATGTCACACAGAGGCAGACTAAATGTATTTACACAGATTCTCAATCATGTCCAACAGTAATCTCATAGTCGCATATTGATTAGCTCCACATTGTAAAGATGCTGTAGGAATGTTTTTTACTAGGTAAACGGCTTTCCTGGGGTGCAAAAGATGTATTATAGAAAGGAGTTTCATTCTAGAATCTGTGGCTTCAGACTCATGTACTGTACGTACATTGCAGTTCACTTTTCTGATTAGTACTGACTAAAACCCACCAGATTTATACTTCATACAGTAACAGGAACCTATAAGATGAAGATATTTTACCACAGAAATAGACTAATAAAGAAAAAAAAAAAAAATTTCCCCAATTTTGAAATGTGCATGATGTCACCCCTTGAGAGCCCATTTTGCCGTTCCCAAGAGGGCTTTTTGCCATCATAACTAAATTGAAAATGGCTTTTTTGAATTCCAATTCAGTTCCAGAAAGTTTGAAAAGAAATTGATAGATGAGCTTCTGAAACAAACCATATCTATGAAAACCCATAGATATAAAGCTGGATATGTGATGCTAACATTAAAAAGCATCAGTTTTCAAATCTCTTATATTAATGCTGTTTTGAAGTCACATGATATTCTTGATATATTCTTGAATTAGTTTGAAAAGGAATAAAAGGTGTTTTACTAGTGTAATTTATTTTTCTTTTTTCTTTTACTTTTTTTTATTTATAGTGGTTTTAACAATACAGATTGTACAGACTGAACATTATCAAATAGGAGAACAGAGTGATGGTAATGTACAATGACGAGAATGAAACTTTATTTATCAAATGCAGAGACGGTCTTTGTAGTCAAGACGATGATAATCACTAGAAATCAGTTGTCCCCAACTAGGCAAGCCTAATCCATGAGAGAATGGGGAAAGAAACCTTGGGAGAAGCAAGCTTCATTGAGGCCAATTCTCCTCTGGCCGAACGCCCAGCACCTAATTTTCAGTTCAATTTTAAGCACATGTCGGATTGAGTAGAGGACTTATAGTGCAGTTTTGGAAACTGCAGTGATATGTATTTGTTGGTACGTATTTTGCATATAGCTAAAAAGTGCACCAAGATACGTTTATGCCATGAGACCAGGTAGTCAGTTTCCTGTGAAGTGGGACACATGTAATTCAAATTTACACTCATGAATTGAAAGAGAGCTAATTCTTCAATTGTAAAATTTGTCTAACCCTTGTTCACAGGGGGCCCACACCATCACTTCCTAACACTCCGATGACTGAATTAGACATTCTTTTATACCTGCTGCATGTTTTAATTAACAAAGGCATAAGCTGCTGATTTATATTAGTTATCACGCTGATGATCTGTTTAATGATGGGTATTTTCTATTTCATTCACAGCACTTTTCGTTCATGTTTCTTTTTTAAATTTAGATTCCTGCCCTTGAAGATTATAACTTTTTTCTTCTGTAACGTCGGTGCGTATCTGATCATCACAAAAGCAGTCACTAATGCCAGGTGACTTTGAAAGGCTTTTGAAGTTCGAGAGCCATACAGTGTTAAAAGAGATGCAATATCATCAAAACCACAGGTTTGACAGATGAAAGAAATCCAATAAGACAACTCCTCTTGCATCATTAAACCAAATTACTTTTAATACACAGTAGCTCCTCAGGTCAAGTGGGGCTCAGAGTGGGTCTGATGAGCCATTAAAGTAACTCCCGTCTTATAGCCGCCTCTGATATGCATGCAGAACAGCCATGTAAAAACTCCATTAAAAGGCATTACAGAGTGGAACGATGCCTAATCAAGCAGGGCTCGAAGGCTTTTGCTTAGTGACTTTCTCACCACAGCTTGCACGCTATACCTGAAACTGCTTATAGGACATTATTATGGCAGCAGGCTACAATTATGGATTCTTCATTGGGCCATTTTGTCACGTTAGAAAAGCACATTTTCTTGATAGGAAGCTGAGTGCCTTCAGAAACAAACACAATCCACTGTAAATTATGTCCTTTGGATCTTTCTGTCCAGGTTTGATGTATTCAAGAAATATTACAGTACATGTGGAGGTAATAGACATTTTTGTTGACTAATTTTTGTTGACCTAGTGGCAAATGATTTTCTGGTTGGTCAGCTCTCCCGGAGTCCTATGCATAGTCCATAGGAGTTATAAACATAACGAAGGCCTCCTATTGCAAATAATTTAATTAATTTCTCTTTATCAAGTCTTAAATCAGCCTGTGTCTTTGTTTAGAAGCCTCTGCTCTTGATGTTTTCACAGCATGTAGTCTCAAAAGCCATCTTTATGAATTTTTAAAGTTAGTTGCAAGCATGAATCACGCTGTTGACTCTTAACCTGTCTGCCTTTAATGTAAGTAAATGATTCTTAAGATATATATATACAGTATATATATATATATATATATATATATATATATTATTGCAGACCACCTCATTACAACTGTGCAGATCCCCCAAGTTGAACGGCATCTGTGCACGGGGGAGAACAGACGTCAAAAGCATTGATATGCAGCTCTTGACAGGGTCAGGTGAGGGCTGCTGCCTCCTTGTGAAGATATTTTAATTATCTCTCAGTGGATTTGTGTACTATATGATAAGCTTTGTGAGACTTGCGAGGCAGAGCTCAGATTCAGAAAGCAATAAATGTTTTCATCAGTCCTGCTTGGTTACGAGGTCACCTCCGAAATAAGCCTCTGGAAAGATTTCATGAGATGGAAGTTTTAGACAGATACATAACACAATTTCATTAACTGGATTACATACCAACAGCTCTATTTGAAAACTTGAATCATTTATTTAATTTATATGCTTTCTGAAATAATGTTTTTCTTCAGTGCAGTTGTTCACATTCTGTATTTCTTTGTCAAACTTAATAAAAGTTCTTTTTTACTTTTAATCTTTTTTTAGAGGGGAAAAAACAGCGTGCCACTGTATGTGTACCAAACTGACTGACATTTTATAACAAGCCTATTCCGAATAATATCACAGATTTAATTGACATTTTTTTAATTATGAGTTCTAAATTGGCCTGAAAGTAAGTTGAGAGTTGGCTCTCATTACTGTTCAAAACAACACTGAATTGTGTGAGACTTATCAACAGATTATTTCTGTGCTTGACATTATGCTTCTATGTTCTTTATTAAAATTTTTAAGCACTTCTTTCTTTCTCTGTCTATGATGAATAATACATCTGTGACAAAGTTGTCCTTGATTAAATGGGTATTTTTACATTTGTTTATTGTGGTTTTTATGAGTATGTCTGAGCTGGGGATGTGCGATTACAGTATATTTTACAGCTCTGTTCTCAATCTTTTTTTTTTTTCAACATCAGAAAGAGTTTCACTGCCTTTTCTGTCTGTTTTTATCAGGGTCACAGAACTGGGGTTTTAATGTTTACATTAATAGACCCACAAACCTTCAACTTTTATCTTTGAGATTTCAGTTTATTGCTCTGGTGAAGTGTAACAATTAATTTTCCATCCCTTATACCCAAATCAAAGACAATGGCCATGCCCCTTTCATGCCTTTGAGGTATTTCCATTATCCCCTTTCATGTTTTTTCTCTGTGTAAACAAAAGTAGTAAGTAGCTTACAGTTCTGCACACAATAAATATGGTCTCAGAAGTGTGCCCTGATGAACTGGTTTGAGCTTGTGTTTGTTCTTGGGTTTACTGCGGTTCTGGACTGCACCTTTGCTTTTGCTGTCTTCTATGTTCAAAATTCATAATTATAATGTGATGTGAATTTTAGTGAAGTGATTTTAAAATGGACCTGCTGACATATTCATATTTCTTGCTCAGGTTTTAATTGGAAAAAAAGACAGCTTGTGTTTTAGCACTAATGCAACAGAATAATTAGGAAAAGATGAGCATTAGATTAATCTATGCTTAATACATTTATCATTCAATTGCTGCTATACAGAAAGTGATGTGAAATGCAGTTTGGTCACCAATTATGTCTCCTATATATATATACATACATAATTGGTGAAAAAAGAGAGAGAGAGAGAGAGAGCATTATATAAACATTAAATACATATTGTCACTGGTATTGTTATATTGTAAACAAAATGACAATTTAAGATGTTTTCTGTTTAAATATAATTTAAAATGTAAAATATATGTGAAAAATGTAGTTCATAAGCTGAATTTACAGCAGTCAGTACTCACAAATCTCATAAATCTTCAATCTAATATGTTGATTTGATGTTAATCAAACATTTCTTATATATAAAAAATAAATCTAAATCGTACTGACCCTGAACTTAATTGCCTCTGTATATTGAAAGCAAGCTCTGCTCTAACTTCTGCTTTGGAGGTATAGGACCTTTATGAAAAACGTAAACAATGTGGAGCTATTAGAATAGGATCAACTGATGATGTGGTTAGCTTGTTTGTTGACTGACCAGTGACAAAAAAAACTATTTTCTAATTCAGTTATTGCTGCTATATTTGCTCTTTTGACTAGGTGCAGTCAATCAAGCGATCAATTTATTGATTTGCCTTTCCTTATTTTCTTTTCTGCAGGTTTTATGATTTTAGTCACCTGGTTGGGATATTTCGCTTCTATCCTAATGATGGAGACTTTCTTAGGTGTGCAGGTGCTGACGGCATGACCATGCATCACTGATCTTCCACTGTCCACATCCAGGTTACATTTACATTTTCATTCATCTCACTTTACCTTTCAGCTTTATAAAATGATTGTGTTTTATTATAGTCATTTTTTGCACCATTTGGTGATTTTAGCTGCATAGAAATGATGGTTTTAAGCAGTAAAATAATGCTGATACTGGAGAAAGCCATGCATATTATTGCTGAATATCACTGATAAATGTCAAGTAATAATTTAACAGACTATTTTTTTCTAATTTGGACTGTTCACATTTTTATTTCATTTTAAAGCAAATATTGCTAAAGCCTTGTAGAAGTTAGATGACCATAGATGAAGTAGTTTGAACATTTCACAGACAAGCTTAGCATTCTCCTATATTAAAAGGCATGTTTGAACATGTCCTAATTTAAATAAGTCCTAATCTTGGCTTAACCTAAACCTTTTCTCTGAAACTTTAACTTCCGACTGTTAGCCACAGTACATTTTTATTTAAGCATTTGGCCAAACACAGCATTTTGTACAAATTCGTATGACTGCACATGTGCAAATTCATACGATTTTTGCTAAATTGTAAATATTTTACGACTGCAAAATGCGTATGAATATGTACGAATGACCTACAGCTAACTCCGCCCCCGTTCTGCCAAGAAAAATAAAAACAGCCGTAAAGATTCAAGAGAAATGCTAAGGACTGTTAACATTCAAGGTGAATAAATAGGTCTTAGGATAAGCTTTAACTACTAATAGATGTGGCATGCAAGAAAAAAGGGAAGAATGCTATTAGCTCCCATAGCATCAGTGTAACACCAAGATTTTTGAGTTGTACTAACTAATTAACTATGAGAAAGTCTCAAGATCTTTAGAGTATACTGAAGCAATAAATCACTTAAGTATAGAGATGACAGGTTTCTGAGGTCTTTTTAGATAAATAATATGATTTTAAAATCAATCCTGTACTTGACAGGGAACCAGTAAAAGGACATTAAAGTGAAAGTTATATGGTCATATTTTCACCTAACCTTAAGCGGTTTTGAACCAACTATGAGAAATGCAAAGCCATAGTATAGCGAGTTACAGTATAATAATGGATCCAAGATGTTACAAATGCATGGATAGCTGTTTTAGGATTTCCCCTGGATAAAAAGAGCTTTTTTTGGAAATAGGCTCATTTTCCAACATCCCTAGAGTAATACAGATGTGTTTTACCGCTTTTGAATCCATTCAGTTGATCGCCGGGTCTGGTGGTCCCAAAATTAGCATAGCTTAGCATAAATCATTGAAGCCGATGAGACCAGTTAGCGTCGCGGTTCGTGTTAAATTTATATTCATATTCTGTATATTTGCTTCTACATATCAATCACTGTGAAACTCATATGGGTTGACCACTCATTGCAATGCATTCTGGGACTGCCATCACTGTAGGAAACACACAATACCATCTTTCAAAATAGCCAAAAACAAAGTATTATGCAACATAATGTGACCGTCTATCTTCTGTAACAGCCTAAAATTGCTGTCTAGGTAAGAAGCTCACTAGACTCTGAAAGAGAGATATCGTCTCAGTAAACTCCAGTGTTTAATGCAGCAGAGCGTCATAAAGTGTTGTGCCGCGTCTTCTCGGTAACTCTAAAAATATCCCAGCTGTGTGCGCACCAAACAATATGATCATTTCTGGAGTCCCCACAGACTCATGAAGACCTGAGTGTGCGTGTGTGTGTGTGTGTGTGTGCGTGTGTGTGTGTGAGATCACTCTGAGCTTCTGGAGGCAGCAGGTGCTCGTCACACAGTAGCTGCGGGGCTCGCAATACTCCAGCCAGAGGCAACACGTCCTCAAGTCAAAACTCATTCAGATGGTGAAACCAGCAGAGCAGACAGTCTGATACCAGACACAGCATTCAGCAGGTCTGAGTGACAGCTAATTGTATTTACATCATTGTATTCACTCAGCAACACCATCCTGCAACGTATGTGATCCTGGAGCGCAAAAGCAGTCATAAGTAGCTGAGGTAGCAATAGCCAACAATACACTGTATGGGTTCAATATGCATATACCATAACTTCAAAGCAGATTTGAAAATGCACGCTTACAATGTTTTTAAGCCACAATGAACAGAGAATAGCATTAAATCAAAAATAATTGCATGTCTTGTAAAAAAGTATAATTAACAAGTTTAAACATTTGAATAAACAGTTTTGGAAGCTACATATTATAATTCATTTATTTATTTTTGCTTGATTTAAGCCCTTAATAAATGGATTTACAGCTTTTATCTGCACTTTCTAGAATAGACTCAGTTTATTGAGGTTAAAAGAAAAATGAAGAGATGAAATAAAAATCAAGTATTAATTCACAACTAATTTTCATTCCTGAAATAGAAACAGCCTTGAAGACGTCATTAATAAAGAATTAATATGTTAATATTTTATCAACTTGTCCAGACACCTTGGCAATTAATCTGGGCTCATATTAAAGAGATTCTGACCCGTTTCTGCTCAGAGACGACCTATTAATAATTCACTCCATCACACCTGCGATCACACACACACTCAGAGCAACAGACGCTAATTAAACCCCAGCGACCAATCAGGGTCGTGCTCTGGATGAAGAATTTGCATAATTAGAGCGGTAAAGAATGAGGACTCACAATAAGAGAACTGAGCTGTCATTGTGTACTGTACAAACAGCCAGGGCTGAAATGAAACGCAGCGAACCGTAACTCCCGACCTCACAAAGACCTTAAGATCCACCTCAAGCTGGTTTTTGGTGTTGATAAAATAATGCAGGTTATTCATAGTTTTTGAGAGGCACTCCCCTGCAGTGTTTAGTTCCCGACATAAAGGAACAGTCCACCCAAAAAGAACAAACTAAATCAATCAATCAATCAATAAAAGCAGTCCAATGCAATATGTGCACTAAATGAAACTATGAAACCTGATATGATGAGCTTGAGGAGCCTTTTAGCAATTCTCCTTTTGCGCAAAACAGCAGGCTATGAATGACATGAAAACTATTCCTCTTAGTATATTTTTTTCTGTGTGTGCGACTGCATGAGAAACTACTTCAGTTAAACTATTAGCCACCATAACTAGTCCTTCTACGAACACACGCATACTCTTATTAACACTCGTATAGCTCTTTGTAAACAGAAAGTGCCTTTATGAGGTCTCATGTGTTTCGGTGTCACAGTTATTTATTTCCTGACTAAACTACATGACAGACGACAGTTCCCAACACTCAACAATTCCACAGAGCATGAGCGCGAATATCGCTGCTTATTACAGCGAACGCGGGCGGAATAGCAATGTCCGGATTCTGAGAGAATAATTAGGTGTCACAGACCGGCACGCTGGATATCCAAATGCCCAGCGCAGCGGAAGCAGGCTGATTGGCACGGCCGGCGTGGGTGCGGTGAAGGGTCAAATAATGAACAGAAATCTGTTTGTTGGTGCTTTTCTAAATGGAAATCACAGAGCATGACTAACAGGCAGACGTGTGTGTTCTGTTGCAGAACGAGAGCAAACTAAAGTGCTCGCTTTTTCTTTTTTCTGAACCCGGAGGAAACAGGAAATTGGACACACTTGGTGTCCACCCGGGCCAGGAAATATGACTCGTCGAACATCTCCATCTAGAAACGCTTCTATTAGACTTCATTAGAAAAGCAAACAGGTCAGTGATGAGGAGAATCAAGTCACACGAAGAGACATTGAAACTCCACTTGAATAAAATGGCTCCTATTTTGGCCCAGTAAAGAGGAAATCCTTCTTGCTCGATGCTTAGATTTGCTTGCTTATTTGATGACACACTTGCTAAAGCAAGCAACAGAATACTGTATACAGGTGTGGCATGCGAGTGATGGCAGGTGGAATTGATTTTCTTAAAAACAATAGAAAACGCACAATCACCCCGACTACGCCACTATGGGAATTTCACCCAAAGACGTTGAAGTATCCCACCTAAAAAGAAAAGGCATATATAGATTTACCGACAAAATTAATTACACAAAATTAAGTTCTTTATTGACAAATCTCAAGTAAAAACATCTTAAAACAACATTGGACTTCGTCCATCCAACGGGGCGCTCAATTTAGTCTCAGCACGGAGCTTACCAATAAGGGTGGATAAATCAGCCCACGCCACCCAAAGGTGAATCATGGCACTTCACTGTGAAAACACACACACAATTTACTATTGTTTTTTCTAAATATTTTTTGAATACAAATGCATTGCTTTTTTTTCCGAAAGCCTTTATTGACCCCCACCGAGCACTTTGTATGATGGATAGACACACTTTTTCGGGCTTCAATGTCTCATCTCCTATTTATAGCCTTCCATAATAAAACTTGACAGAGCTCTGATTATTCGTCTAAAAGAAATGAGTCATATACCTACCCCTATAATGGTTTGGGGATGAGTAAATTAGTATTTTTATATTTTGTATCTATTTATAAATCAACAAAGCATATGGAGTACATTTCAAGTCGGATGAGAAGGTAGCAACATCAATGAAAAACTCCACATCTGTCCCAAAAGATTCATGAAGATGTTAATTTAACCGATTGCAAAGCAGATCACTCAGTTCCAGCATTTTTCCTCAAATCCCAACCATACACCTGAAATAATGGATTTCCTCAGGCAAAATATCATCCTTTGATCATCGCTAACATGGAGATCTGAAGAAGTAAATGCGCCACTTATCATCACCATTTGGAGGCCATTTTTCACATTCACTCTCTTTCTTCTCCTCACCATTTTCTCCATTTTTACCATCAGCCCTCTGACTGCGGGCAGAAAGCGAAGCTCCTTCTCTGATTTAATGATCCTCATCCCTGGAGAGCATGTTCAGCTGAACCAGGGACCCGAATGTGTTTAAACTCTGTGTTTGATGGGATCTCCCAGTTTGAGACTCGGACTGAGCGTACTCTCTCTGATACGCTTGAAACCCAGCATCTACGCTTTCTGCTCTGACAGTTCTGCTGCTGCTGCAAAACTTTCACTTTTTGCTTTTTAACAGGCTCAAGTTTAAACTGAACATCTAGATGGCCACTTTAGGCAGGAGTTTGACTGTGATCTGAGACTCCTGCTGACCTAACATTGATTTAGAAGTGACTGAAACTATTTATTTGATCCCTAATAAATGGGCTCTGATCTACAAACACAAATCAGTATACACTGTGTTTGGAAATAGCATGCAACCATACTACAGTATTTGTACTTGTGCAGAATACAGTATCCATTCCATTCACCGTGTGCATTTTAAGTTTGCCACTCACCTCATGAGAGAAAATCATATATAAAAATATAAACTCATTTATCTGTTTTTGCAAATAAACTCTATATTAGTACTGTGTGATTAATCATATCGCAATCGCCTATGCAAGTCAGCCTATGCAATTACATTACAGCAAATGTTGCGATTATATTAAATAAACAAATGCATTCATGGACGTAACAAGATGTTCATTCTTGCGTTCACACCAGACGCATGAGTGGTTTACATGTAAAGTCAATTCAAAGTGTCATGATCAGCTGGAGGGCCAGCTCAGGCCACAAGAGGGCACTCCAGCACCCCACGAACTCTGTGTGTGTTTGT
>JAUCNO010000127.1:100232-114120 GCA_032353835.1 Enteromius viviparus
TGATAGTTTAGAAACAACGATACATTTTAAAAATATTTATTCTAATATTTAACAATAAAGTGAAAATGGCATTTTTATACCTATGAATTTCCCTATACTGGATTAAACTGTCTAGAAACATATTTCTTTATGGAAGCATATGTGTAGTGAAATTCAATTTGCAATGCAATATTCAAAATGGCAATGTATTTCATACTAATAACATTCAAATGATCATTTTGCTACAATTTCTGCTTGGACATGTCACACATATACATTTTCATACAGCATCTCAACTTATACAGCGTTCAAATTAGTATTCCATTTACATATTAAGCTTACTGTTGTAATTGGCGAATGGAAATAATATTATTTCATTTTTAGTTTCCTTCTGCACCAATGTAAATTTAAATAAAAAATACATTGCCATTTTGAATATTGCATTGCAAATTGAATTTCTAGTATATTTCCATTTTAAAAATGATGTGTTTTATATTAGTATGTTTTTATTATAATTGCAATACTTATGGGACATGGAAATTATCAGTTTAAAATGTTTCCCTAGTTTTGTGTATTGTGTTTAAGACCATGGATATCGCAACCTTACATTTTTGTCATTAAAAACATTTTACTGTGTTAACATGAGTTTCATAATTGATGAATAGATTTTGGCCCAATTCATGTCATATACATATATTGTTAGAATAAAAAAAAAATTACTCCTAAATTTTTTTAAATGAACAGAATTTTTTGTGTGTCAGGTCTCTCAGAGAGTCCCAAGGTGACCATTGCAACATCATGGTATTGTGCAAAACACTACAAAAAAAACGAACAGTTCTTAATTCAAAGAATTTCCTCTCAATAGTCTTTCTAAGCACTTAAAGTTCTAGATTTTTCTCAATTATATAACACCTTTGGGGGACTTGGAAGGATCAGTCTGCTGTCTATGAGTAGGCCCCTTAACTACCAGTGGCAGTAGTGAGAAATATAAGGGTTATTGACTCATTTTCCTGTCTGAAAAAGCTCTCTTGTTTTTCCCCCTCTTTGAGAGTCTCTCCCGAATCCCGACTGCACCCCGCATCTGGTTTAACTTTGAGAGATGTTTATATTCTGATCCAGGGCTCTTTTATTACATTGGAGCTGGAATTAATTGTTTGCACTAGCAGGCCATAACAATTCCATAAAAATGTTTGTAATGCATTGTTTCGACGTCTCCCTTTTCTCCGTGTTTAAAAAATAGTTGTTTCTGTTTGTCTAGAATGTTCCACAGTAATCCTGAAAGCAATTTACAGGCCTGATTTAACTTTCTTGTTATGACAGAAGGAGGTCATCAGGTGTTCAGTGTCTGAAATTATGTCTGCCTTCTGTCCAAATAAGAAACAAAGTTCTGTTTGTTTGGGTGTTTAAGTAAATCCACACTGTACACCATAAAGAAGTAAGGCGATCTTCTTGTTATGTCTAACTTCGAAGGTTTGCCACATCCTGATTTCATAGCTGATGTGACATTTTTATTCAAAATTCCATCTCAGAGAATCACCACTTGTGCGTCACTTGTGTTGTCATACTCATTATGAGTGGCGCCCCTAATTTGTTCATGGTGTGTGTCGTTACAGGCCGGTTTACCGATTCAGAACGTGCAGGAAGTGCAAACCAGACGGTATCAAAGCATTAGTAATTACGTGTTGTGACACAGCAGTAAAGTTAAATGCCATGTGTTGTCAGGATCTATTTTGCAGCCTCAATTTGCTGGATGAATACGGGAAGAGAAACTGACGAAAGACTTTTGACTGATTTACACCTTGTCTTTACAGACAAATGAGATAAGGCTTCAGCGGAAAGCCATTTTTCTGTCCAGACCATGACAACACTACAAGACGAGACAACATCAGTTAAAATTTACATGTGTTAAAACGATTCTTACAAATTAAACCATTTTAACATGAATACCTAATACAAACTTGATCATGGATAACACTTATTGTGCACACACTACTGTACAAAACACGTAGACCTACGTACCTGAGATTAAAATGGTCATCTTAATAATCACCTGTCACTCGTCCTGGAAACATCCCTAGAGTAATACAGATGTGTTTTACCGTTCTTGAATCCATTCAGCCGATCGCCGGGTCTAGTGGTCCCAAAATTAGCATAGAAATCATTAGCATCATAAATCATTGAATCCGATTAGACCATTAGTGTGGAAACAGGTGGTCACGTTAGGCAGATGCTGCGTAATATCATTGCGCCTGCTTCACTCATGGTACGGCAGCAAAATTCCTTGATTATTACGCCGGAATGAGAGAATAGTTCCTAGTCATATCAGCCTAGAAAATCACAACAGCATTTTCCGCCATTCTTAGTAAACAATGCAACTACAGAAGAGTCAAGTTTTAAATAGGTTTAAATAAATTTAAACTCTTTAGTCATTTTATAGATCGATGCTAATGGTCTAATTGGATTCAATGATTTATGCTAAGCTATGCTAATTTTGGGACCACCAGACCCAGCGATCGGCTGAATGCATTCAAAAACGGTAAAACACATCTGTACTACTCTAGGGATGTTGGAAAATGAGCCTATTTCCAAAAAAGGTGGAGTGTTCCTTTAACTTTACTGAGAAGGCGAAGTTGGTAAAAACCTGACTTCAGAACAGCTAAACTCTGTTTGTCAAACTTTAAACTGAAGTCAAACAATATGCTCAAATTCCTGACACACTGAGTGGTATACTGTATGAGACAAGGAAGCCAAAATCAAAAGCCCATTTGCATCAGTTCATGCATTCCCTGGGTACTGAACCCATGACCTTGGCATTTCTAATGTTTGAGCTACAAGAATACTTGAGCTACAAGAATACTTTGAAATTGCTACTGCATATTTCCTGAATATTCCTCCTTATCTAGAGTGTATGTAAACAGGAGGGCATGGTGTTAGCGACAACAAATTCATGAGTTCGATTCCCAGATTCATGCACTGAATTATATACCGGTTTACCTGTGCAATGTTAGTCACTTTAAGTGAAGTGTCTACCAAATGCATAAATGTATAGTATAAAAAAAATGTATAAGTAAACTAGTTTTTCTTTCTGCCTTTGCTGTATTGTCTGAGGTCAGTGTTGCCCTTATGAGTGCTGTTCTTGGCTGTTCTGAAAAGTGCTGTTTACAGCGTTCTCTGAAATACAATGCCATCTCAGCAGTGGCTGCAACATCCCGGCCTTGTGTGTGTGTGTGTGTGTGTGTTAACTGATACCCTTCTAGATTCAGCCATTACACCCCAAACAACAAGGCTTCAACATAACCAACAAAGGGCTAGACAAAGAATGTAAAAGATCCTTAGCTCTCTTTTTTTCCTCAAGATGCTAAACGTATATGAGAGCCTCACTGCAGCAGTCTCAGACAGACTGATGTCCTTACCCAAGGAGAAAGACGTCTGCAGCTGAGGCATTTACCGTCTGCTGATAGCGAGAGGTAGTCTGATATGTCTGACATGCTGATCCATTACCACAGGTCATGACATCCTTTAACCAACAACCTCCTACCTTTCTGCGTTTTCTAAGGTATTTGGTACGTGAGTTCCTCGCTTTTATAAAACAAAGGAAAAAATTATTCTAAAATACCCTTTTTTTTCAAGTTAAGAAGCACAGTACTTGGATTCTTGGAGCAAAGGTCTGTCTAATATGTGTTGCCATGAGGCAGATAGATGAACAGATGGGAGCAGTTATTTATAGACTCCATTATCACAGTCCATCAGACACTCATTTATGCCACATGCAATAAGATAACGCAAAAATGCCCCCGTCTTTGACCCTAAGCCGTAGATAAACCTTAGATGCATTTTTATAAGCTTTGTCACCTTTTACATTTGAAGGCTACGACTACGCAACTATATCTGTTTACACTGGCTGGCGCCGGTCGCTGCTTGTGCCCGTGTTGTTGCTGTGTATTGTATGCTGTGTCTCTAGGGACGCTGAGAGATGCTGAAATGCCTCCCTGACATTTACTGAAGGATCATACTCTGGGAGGATATGCTCTGCTTTTGTCAAACGAGGTTAAAACCCATTGACATTTTGCAGGCCGCTGGATACCATCTGTGGCAGTGGTCTCTTGCTGGTCTCTCTCTCTTTCCACTCCGGGTTAAAGACACAGTGACATTTGCCCGGCATGTCGAACACTTGCCTTTCGCCCCTTACCTCGCGCCCATTTCAAACATCTGTGGTATATGAAGCAAGAATCAGCCTAATCTTGTTTATTTCACAGTGTTTGCTGGAGATCTTTGTTTTTTTTCACTGCCACATGCATGAAGATGTAATTGGGAGCAAGTTAGATGGAGATCTCTCTTCCCAGGAGTATCTAGCTCAAACAAGGCTGAGAGCGCAATATTTCATCTTTTCCTGTCAGGTCAGCGGTTTCCGAACACCTAAATCTAACCACAGACTTGTAAAACAGGCTTTCTGTCTTTGCTTAATCTAAACGCCTCAAACTGTGTGAATCATTCAAGCCAGAATAAAACATCCTCATGTGAATATGATCAGTAAACATTAGTCTAACACAGTCATTCCCAACCGGCGTCCCAGGGGGTACTTGGAAAGATGCTGCTAAACAGAAATTAAGACTTGCATTTTTTTCAGTGTTTTATATTTATGCTCCTGTATATTAATTAATGAAGGACCCAGGAGGAGCTGGGTGGGTGAGGACAAGGACATAGTGTATAGCTGCCATCGCAGCCTGGACCCGGATAAGTGGAGGAGGATTGATGGATGGATTAATAAACCCTTTATCATAGACATTATAAAAGCAGTGTTTAAATACATTTGACTTTTCTTGTATGATATCATTAGGTATAATGTCTGAATAGTGTCACCCAGTTTCACTTGAAATGTATACATAAGCAATCCAACCTGGTGTCATAAAAATATGTATATCTGTGCAATTTCTGTGGAGAATAAATATTGAATGTAGTGTGACCAAGAAAAATTGTTTGTTTATTGTTTCATTTAGTCATTATTGTGATCATTTTATTGGCTTGTTTTTTAGGGATTTGTTACTCAGAGGTTAGAATAGGGATATAATTATTTCTACAGTTGCATAACAAAAATAAAACAAAATAAAAGTTAATATGTAATATATTTATTTGGATTAAACCCACTTGAAATTACTACTGTTCAACAGTTTTGGGGGTCAGGGGGATTTTTCGAGGCATTTATTTAATGAAAAAATACAGTAATATTACTGCTATTATTATTTAATGGTAATAGGACTATTTTATATTTCAATATATTTTAAAATGTAAATTACTTCAGTCTTCTGTGTCACATGATCCTTCAGAAATCATTATACATTTGCTGCTCAAGACACATTTCTTATTATTTTCAATATCAGTTTAAACAAAGAACAGATGTTATGATAAATATTAAGTTGGAAACAGTGATAAATTTGTTGATGAATAAGATGTTTTAAAAAAAACAGTATTTATTTAAAATAGATTTGCATTTAAACATGTAAAATTCTTTACTAACGATTTTAATCAGTTAAATTCATCCATGCTGAATAAATAATTATTTTATTCACCAAAAAAACAAACAAACAAAAAACCTTTCTGGCCCCAAACTTTTATACTACTAGATACTGCTATTTCAGGTTAAAAAGTTGAAGTGATGCCTCACTGATGGGCATAGGCGGAGTTTCACATTTTTGCCTGGGGGGGCACCTACCGGTAGACCACGAACTCAATTTTTTTTTTTGTGTACATACAGTTTACCATATTTTCCATTATTATTTGTAGCCTTTACAATTTATTCTTAAATCAAAATACATTTAAAATTAACAATGACTGGTAGGCTACACAAAAAGTGGAATACAAACCAGAAGAATCCGCCTATTTTTCCAGTAGGGAAAGATCGGTCCTGAGTTCGTCTGTGCATCTTGCAATATTTGAGGAAAAGTTGCGACAGCGCTGTGATCCATTACAAATTCATGTTTGACAAAATTGATTGGCTCTGGTCTGGGGGGGCACTGCCCCCCCTGGCCCCCCCTAAACTCCGCCTATGACTGGGACCGCTCAAAAATGGCCACACAACCAGTCATTTATAGAGGGAAACTCTATTAAGCATCGGAGAACACCACTTAGTTCTGGGTGCCGACAGCAATGTTTATAAACTCTGTTGTAAATACTGGGCCCACTCTAGTGCCCTCACAACTGGTTGCTTTATAACAGGAAAACAAAACACCCAAAAGCTCAGTGTACCAAAGTATTGACCAAACCACTCAATTTTACACAACCCCTGTCCCGCCTGGCAAACCATGGCAAGCCATCCCTGGGGTGTAAGAGTGGATAATGAAAATAATAAAGTTTGGCTACTCCCTGCAGTTCATAAGGAGACCCTGCTTTTCAGTGAAGTGGTCACCAGTTCTGTGGAAAGCAGCACTGCACATGTCCTGCTTACCGGAGTTCAAAGAATGCTACAAAGGAACTATTCAGATAGTCAAGGTTCCGTCAAACCTCTGATCCCTCAAGTTATCAGACAAATCAGAGAGGAACACTGCAGAGTCCTGCTGATAGCCCTTTTTGACAGAACCAGCAGTGGACAGCCGACCTGCCTCAAATGCTGTCAACGGCTCCGTGGCCCATTCCCCAGACATGAGGTCTTCTTTCTTAGGTCAAGGGTGCAACATGGCACCCACAGCCACATTGTGGGCTCTTCCTGTCTGGCTGCTTAACGGGAGCCTATCTGCCTCCCTGAGCACGTCTTTGATATCATTCCCTTGTGCAAGCTAGAGCCCCGTCAAAGAGGTGCATCTACACTCTGAAAAAGTGTTTCTGCTTGGTGTACTATTCAAGACAAAACCCTATTTCATGTGAGAAATCAGTGATACTATCGTCCCTGCAAGAGTTGATGAACGAAGGACTCCACTCCACCCCTCCACTTCACACAGAATTTGTTCATGAAACTGATGGAGCCTTTCATGGACAAGGGAAGAACTGTTACCACTATTAATGACTTCACTTCATTGTCACTTGCTGGAAGACTGCTCAGCCGGAAAACTATTAACTATTGTTAATCTGGATGTTACATACCAGGACCTTCTCTGCATAGGGGCTCACTACTATGTGGTTCGATATTACTTTGTTTGTAACTTACCCAAATGTCGGACTCAACTCACAAGTAATTTAAAGCATTATGTGACAGTGCAATCTCTGTGACGATCTTATAGCAGGGCATTACCTTCCCCGGCTTACTTATGTGATTGTATTTCCCGGCTTATTACTGCCTGGGCTCGCTTTGATTTATTTGGTCATCCTTCCATTATTAGCATGCCGTGAATGAACTGTGTTCCTAAAGCATCTTTTGGCAGACGCAATACCGGGGATTTGTCGGACAGGCAAAGTATAGGTTACCTCCGTAACCCTGGTTCCTTGAGGGTACAAGTACTGGAACATCTCGGTTACATATTGTAACCCTCGTTCCCTGAAGAAGGGAATGGAGACGTCAAGTCGGTGACCAACGAATAGGAATCTTACTTCGTGATGCCCAATCTACTCTGCGTGTGTAGAAACATCCAAATGAAATTGATTAGTATCCAGCTGCATATGATCGCAGCGCGAGTACAAATAGGCAGCTGATTAAGCGGTCATTAGCTCTGCTGAGGAGCCGAATCTGTGACACGGCCCCCTTAGCGGTGGGTTACAATATGTAACCGAGGCGTTCCCTCTCAGTCGGTCACTCCGAGTCACGTCGGTGACCGATAAATAGGGATCCCTAACAAAATGCCAATAGAGCTGCACCTTCCAGCGTTGTGTGGGAGTCTTCCAAGCCCCCAGTGTTTTGGTCTCTAGGCAAGGACTCAACCACAGAAAACCAGTACCGCACTACCTTAGTAACTGGACCACTGGGACGTCTGAGAGCCTTCCCGTAGGAGGATTAGACGGATAGTCACATGACCTGAACTTATCAATGCATATGGAATAGTGGAGGTGACTGAACACTTATGGTGGCTAAGCCGAGGGAAATGGCTTTTTTTTTTTTAACCATGAATACCACATGAGATCCTCAAAGGGTATCATTTAAGGGGTCCCAGCCCTCTAGCGGTTCTCAGAGGATACATCGCATTGAGGGCCTGCCACCAGGATGCTTCACAACATCCGACAGCCGAGGGGATGGGAGGAAATCAACAGGGTCTACTGATAAGGATGTTCTCGGGAATATAAGTTATCAAGCCGACCGAACAGGTCCTACTCCACTTCCTTACCTGTTTGAGGTAAGAACTCGGGAGCAAACGTGCACCCAACCCGCAACTCTGCAAATATCTGCAAGCGAGGCGCCACGTGCCCATGCTCAGGACGAAGCTACACTTGTTGAGTTAGCCCGTACACTGAGGGGGCAGGGCAAACCCTGTGCTTGATAAGCCAGGGTGATGGCATCCACTATCCATGGGGCCATCCTCTGCTTAGAGATGGCATTTCCCCTTCTGCCGACCTCCATGACAAACGAAGAGCTGGCCTGAGGTCCTGAAGCTCTGTGTCCGGTTAACGTAACATCTGAGTGCTTGGACGGGACACAGCAACAGCAGGAAAGGGTCTGCCTCCTCCGAGGCCAGCGCTTGGAGATTCACCACTTGATCTCTAAATGGAGTAGTGGGAACCTTGGGCACAAAGCCGGGTCGTGGCCTCATTGTTACTTGGGAATCCTCGGGCCTGAACACTAGGCATGATTCGTCGACTTAAAATGCCTGCAGGTCCCCTACCCTCTTGATGGAGGCCAATGCGAGCAGGAAAAGAGTTTTCATTGAAGGAAAGTTCAGCTCGACTGCTTGCTAAGGTTCCCTTTTTTAGGTTGTAAAACAACTGGCAGTGAGAGGTCTCTGGAGAGGCAAACAGGTCTACCTCAGTGGCTCCGAACTTCTCCCAAACCAGCTGAACCGACAGGGGATGGAGTCTTCATTCGCCAGGGAGTGCAGCTCGACATAGCTTGTCGGCTACCTGGATGCAGACACCTAGAATGTAAGACTAATGTAATGTAAGAGACTTCAGATGCTTCCAACTCCATAGGAGGAGGTGGCGGGCGAGCTGCGACATGTGGCAGGAGTGTATACCACCTTGATGGTTGATGTACGCTACGGCTGATGTGTTGTCCATGAGGACCAGAATGTGACAGCCCTGTAGGTGTTCCTTTAGACAACCCAAAACTAGACATACTGCTAGCACCTCAAGGCAATTGATATGCCAATGCAGTTGAGGCTCCGTCCAAACCCCTGACACTACATGCCCGTTGTACGTGGCCCCCCACCCGATCTGTGAACACAACAGCATGCCCACAGAGCTGCTCTAGAGGCACTCCTGCCTGAAGAAATGCAAGGTCTGACCATGGGGAAAAGGTTTGGCGACAGGCTGGTGTTATCTGAACCTGGAAAGTGCCGCGTTTTCACTTGCACTTCCATGTGCCACTTAGTTTTGCAGGGGCCTGGGTGGGGGCCCTGTGGTGCTGCAGTGGCGGTGAAAGAGCGGTGGCGACGGCTGGGGGCCGCCCACGGCGACGAGAAGGCTGAGGCTGTGCCGGCAGGGCCCAGGGGGGAAGCAGCAGCTGGCCGCCGCGATGTGACTGATCGCTTCAGTCTGCTTCTGGGTGGCGGAGAACTGCTATGCAAAAGTTTCCACCGCGTCACCAAAAAGGCCAGTTTGGGGCACAGGAGCATTCAAGAACCGGGTCTTGTCTGCATGTTGGCCAGACACATCCACAGATGGTGCTCTTGGACCACCATGGTGGACATCGCACGGCCCAGAGCCCGCGGCATAACCTTTGTTGCACGAAATGCGAGATCTGTTGCGGTACGGAGTTCAGAAAGAACTTCCGGGTCGTGACCACTCTCATGCAGGGCCTTTAGAGCCTTGGCCTGATGGACCTGCAACAACACCATGGCGTGTACGGAGGTGGCAGCTTCGCCACAAGCCTTGTAAGCATCACCTACGAGAGCTGATGAATGCCTACAGGCCCAGGAGGGGAGCGACGGGTTACCCTGCCAGGAGGTAGAGGCCTGAGGACACAATTGCATCACAACAGACCTCTCCACCTGGGGGACCCCGTATAGCCCATAGCTGCACCCCAGTCATGGATGGTGAAGGAGGGTGAGCCACTGGGTTGCTTCCTGGCAGTGAAAGGTGCCTTCCACCACCGAATGAGCTTATCATGCACCTCCGGCACGGCCACACCCAAGTACCAATCATCCAGCCTGGAGGGTTAAGGACGGGGTGGAAGGTTCCACTCAATCTCGACTTATTTGTACTCGTGCTGCGATCATATGCAGTTGGATACTAATCAGGGTATGCCAATTTCATTGGCGTGTTTCTATACACGCAGAGTAGATTGGGCATCTCAAAGTGAGATTGCTATTTGTCGGTCACCAACGTGACTCGGAGTGATTGACTGAAAGGGAACGGTAACGGGAACGAGTACTGCGTTCCTTGGCATGCTGTAACAGCTGCAAGACTTGTTGCTTGAGTCAATTGCTGAGCCATTGGTTCATATCTTACTACTGCACTAACCAATGGCTTTAGCGTTTCACTGCGTGATTGAAAAAGGCAATCAAAGGCAGACACAGTACTCGTTCCCATGTCTCAGGGAACCAGGGTTAATGAAGTAACTTATATGTTCTTCTGCTCTCTCTCACATGCAAATACACACAGTACATATGCACACTTCCACAGAAAACATTGTCAGTGTTACTGTGACATATTTAATTAATAAAATAGTTCAACAACTTAAAAGCTACATAATATTTTCTCTAGTGAGATTTTATGCTCATGTACTGTACTTATAAATCATGCATTTAAAAGATAGGGGGAGGGATGTTATCAGCACAGTGGTTAACCAGAAGTATAAAACATGGCTACATTCCAAAAAGGATGCAGACAACTGCTATAGGTGGAATAATTGACTATTAAATTATAGTAAAATGATGAACCCTATTCTTCACAAAATTTTTGTGCTTTCATATTTCATTTAACATACCAAGTATGGTTAATTCTATAAAAAAAATCTTGCTCTATTACAACAAACTTCTGTGTATAAAAAGCACTTTGTATTTTTGGATACAAATTTATAATACAGAAAAAAAAAACAATACAATAACAATTTCTTCTCATTGTAACAGATATGAGGATTGTGCTGTTGGGCAACACTGGATCAGGAAAAAGTGCATCAGGAAACACCATCCTGAATGAAGATCTTTTTGATGTGAAGCACTCTTCAGTATCAGCTACTGAAAACTGTAACAAACAAGAAGTGAATGTGGATGGATGCAGAATATCAGTTATTGACTGTCCAGGTCTGTTTGACACTCGAAATACTAAAGAAATACTGCAGAGAGTAACAGGGCAGTGTATGTCCCTTTCTTGTCCTGGGCCTCATGCATTTCTGCTAGTGATGAAACTGGGTGTCAAATTCACAGAGGAGGAGAAGAATGTTATGAAATGGATTCAGGAGAACTTTGGAGAAGATGCCTTCAACTACACCATCATTCTGTTCACTCATGCTGACGTGCTGAGGGGCAAGCCTGTAGAGACTTATATCAGTAAAAGCAATGAACTAAAGCAATTGATCAAAACCTGTTGGGGCAGATATCACTCATTTAACAATGAGAACATAAATAATCGAGATCAGGTCACAGAATTACTGCAAATGATACGCAGAATGGTCCTTTTTAATGGAGGACAGCACTATCCTTTTCAGATATATAAATAAACTCAAAAAAGAAGCATTGTAGCTCTTGTGGGAGGGGTTGTGACAGTTAAACTATGGTGCTGTAAATTAGATTAGGTTAACAGGCAGAATCAGGGAACATTTTTGAGATTTGCTACCTATACCACATCATATAGCACATGATATTAAGTAATATTCACTGTCATGTTTATAAATTGTTTGAAATTGAACTCAAAAGTGAATTGCCATTATTAACAAACATGAGACTTGTTTTCTATACATTGATTTCTAAGGTGTACAAAATTAAAAGGATTAATCAGAACATGGTAGCACATTATTTGAAAGTCCTTAATGTACATACCATGTACTTATTGTAGTAATTACAATAACAAAGTACTAACCATGAGCCTACCACTATACCCTGCCCCATGTAGTTAATATTATTAGTACTTTCTTGGGTAAGTACACTGTACATATATTGTAAGTACATGTATGTAAACATAATGTCAAATAAAGTGCAACCCAGAATATATATGACGATAATTTGAAAGGTTTTGCAAAAATGTTTGGCAGAATCTTGATCTAGGATCATGGTTCCAAGTGTACCAAGTGATTTTTGTCAGGTATCAATAGAGTGTAGTGTTACATATGAAACTCAAAATATGACGTGTCACTTTTAGTAACAATTATTTTCACTTAAGCGAAAACTATTACTGGCATAATAGTAAAGTTACAAAACACTGTGTAAAATGCTTTATGTTTTAAGACCAAGATTTAAGTCAGATCTTTTGCAGTAGTGTGTCAGTTGAAAATATCAGTTTACATTTCCAAGTGAGATTATTGTCTGCACAAGGAGTCTGACAACAGCCAGTGCTTCACACAAAGATCTGATCTGATCATCATCCAGTTTGTCTGGAATGACAGGTAGGTTTTGTTTTCCTTCATCTTAGAGACGTTGCCACAGCTCTTCTGGATTTAGTAAGTCTCAATTTGTTCTGTTACGTCATGTCATGTCATTCCAGACATGAGATCCAAAAGATAGAATTACCCACTTAAAACCATTTTTTGTTGGTGAAAATACTAGTGGCCTTAGACTTTTGCACAGTACTGTACATGGATATGTACAGCATGACATTAACAACATTAGGGCTTCACTTCGGTTTAGATCTTTCTTTCTTTTTTTTCCCAGAGGGATTTGAATTATTGTCCATTGTTATTTAAAACAACACTTTTTAGTTTACTACAAAATAAATAAATAATGCACACATCATAAACCAGTCTTTTATGAAAGTACCAGATATGGGTGTTGTCTAAAAATATATTTGAATATAGCTGTATTCATATGTAGTAGATCACACCTTCATTGAAACAAACAAACAAAAAACATTAAGTTATTTTTTCATTATTTTATTTTATTTTCAGTTAAAAAAGAAAACAGAACAAGAAAGAGAGCAAAGATCATTTATATTATAAAAGATCATTATCACCGACTGTAGACTAGTGAAAGTTTTATAACAACAACAAAATAGGTTAAAATCACTGATGCTGTCTACGCTCTATGATGAATTACTCTCTTGCATAATACAGTACTTACATCAGTTTTTTAGAATAATAGATCAGAATATGACTTTTAATTTAATATATCAGAGGTGCTTTGTAAAAACTATATTTAATCAGTGTGTTTTTTTCGAAATGTTCATTCATTTAGACATGATAAACAAGTTATTTACATTATATATTTTAATTTTGCATGTTCTAAATTAATAATTAACTAACTACTTAACTAATTAATACTTATGTACTTTTGTAATATTTGTTTTGTATCTGTAATCTGTGTTTTAAAATTCTAAAACGCAAAGATAAATAAGGTTTACATTAGGTTTGGTTCAGTTGTTTTTATCATATATAAAAGCCTCCAGTGGGGAATAAACTATTAAAGGCATTTTCTTTTGAAACACTCCTGACTGAATAAAAGTGACAGGCTTCTAATCATTTTCATCCTCTTTTTGAATTATTATGAACCATATAATAAATATACCATACTATTAAAGCTACAAGTACTACTGTGAATGCTAATATTTTTCCAGCATCACTGAACAAGTCATTGATTGCTTTTTCAAAGATTAATTTCCTCTGAACTTGTGTGTACACTGAACGAGTGTAGTACTTTCCTGCATTTCTCTCCACCATTTTATCTATCTTTTCCAGTAGTTCTGT
>JAUCNO010000127.1:114220-127197 GCA_032353835.1 Enteromius viviparus
CCCATTACAAATTCATGTTTGACAAAATTGATTGGCTCTGGTCTGGGGGGGCAGTGCCCCCCCTGGCCCCCCCTAAATTCCGCCTATGCTGATGGGGCTGTTAAGAAGATGAAAACACTGATCTCATACATATTTCACAGTTCCACACATGCACTATTTCTTTGGAACACTTTAGCCAAGATGTTAAAAGGCTTGTCTAATATTTTAACCAATTAAAAGTGAACAACGCCTATGCACCACTGGTTACTTGTTAGAGTCCTAAACGGTAGCTTGGGCATATGCGTGTTTGATTTGATGTAAATGTTTTGCCCTGTGGTGAATGTAGCTGTACACAGGAGGCCTGGCATCCTGCAGATGTGTAAGCAGGATTAAACAGTGTTTGCAGAATTATGGGGCTGTTCCCTGCCCTGAGAATCCTGCGGAGAGAAAGAGAGAAGCCCATAGAAGAGCTTGGTACTGTCACTCTAGTGTGGTGATGAATGGGAGCAGAGCACTGTTTAATTGATCTACAAGCTGTGCTGGGCAGCAGGGAGGCCTGTGCCTTCAGGCGGAGCGACACTGTAAATGTAATGCTTGCATGCATGAGTCCTTGAAGCCACTGCTCATCTGCTCTTCATTCTCTAGTCCCTGATTCTCTCATGTTCTCCTCCTCCTGTTAAAAACAGGTTTTAGAGGACTTAAAAGTGAGGGCGTTTTAGCTTAATGCTTTCACTTAATTAATTTAAATAAATGCTAAACTTAAAATGTCAAGTTAACATAACAAATCCGCTTTCAGTCTAACAATTGCCAATTTAGATTAAGAACCTCCCTGAAGAAAGAGTTCTATTCAAATTGTTCTCCTAATTTATATGGTTTTAGTATTTTCAGTGTGCTTTATCTTGCTTATACCAAAACAATATCAATACTTGGGGGGTCTGACTTCACAAAGTAATAGGCCTATGTTGCCAAATGTGCTGACAAAATCAACAACAGCTTAAAAAAATGGTCAAATGTTGTAAATAAAGCCACCTCATTAATTACTCGTGTCTCAGTGCACGCTGGGAAGAGGGGCGAATATATAACCATTTTTAACCTTTATTAGTTGTTTCTTGATTGGTCATTATATTTAACAGTTAATGCTGTTATTTTAAATTAAATATGCATGAATCCAACCTGCAATGCTTTTTTAAGGGATTTATATTGTTATAAAACTCAATTTAATAGAATGTCTTAATAGCGGATTATAACAAACAAAGCAACTAACAGTAATTAACATCTTTGGTTGTTTTTTCAATGGTAATTAATTGATCTTTCCCCCCCCCCCTTCATTTTCTTTCTTTGTATTATTGCAGTGCTCTCTACCTCCCATCTCAGTCCATGCTCTCCTTTTCCCCTGCTCCCCTCTTATTACAGAAGGATTTTAGGAGCCAGCAACAAACCTCTTTTAGAGGAGTAGATCAATACACAGACAGCCCTCACATCTGCTCATTTTTCTGATAAAGTCTCACCACTGCCATCAGCTCTCACACACAATGCACACCTCATATCAGCTTCTAATGCCCACCGGTGTCCTATTTTAATGATCTACATCCACTATACAGAAAAAGAAACCACTGAGGAGCTTGAGTAGTTGCACAACTTTTGATGCAATCTTGATAAGACTTGTTTCCCAGTAAAAATATCTAAATATGCTATTACTTGAGAAGCAAGATAACATAATGTACTTTCCGTAAATTTCTTTTGTTCATTGTTCATAAAAGGATAGTGCTGTTAGTGTTTTCAAACCTTTTTATCTATAGGCTCACTATATTCTGCACATACAACACAGTCTCACGAGCAATTCGTACATATTCGTACGAGGTGCAAAATTTGTGCCAATTCGTACTAATTCGTACATCACTTGTACTATTTCATACGATTAGTCTAAAACCACGTGATGGGTAGGTTTAGGGGCGGGGTTATGTTTAGGTTATTTGTACAAATTCATACGAATTGGCATCTCGTAAAATACGTACAATTTAGAAAAAATCGTATCAATTTGTACGAGTGAGGTCATACAAATTCGTATGAATTAGCCACCTCGTAAAATATGTAGGAAATTGCCGTGAGATCAGGTTGGCACATACTGTATATTTACAAAAATCATTTTTTATATTTTGAAAACTGAATTATATTTTCAGATTTGCCTACATTTGGATTTCTATTGTTGCAACTCTTAAATCTCAAACAATTTTATATACATATGTTTGCATTTAGTAATTACTGATTATCATGACTAAGTACTGTTTTTTTTTACTCATTGCGAAGCATCGCACCTTGTAAACATAAAACCATGCCTGCATTTGTGATCAGAGAAATAACAAGCAACTAGCACTACGCTTCACTGCTTATAACTTGCATTTGAATAGTAAGTTGCAGGTTTTTTTAATAAGAAAACATTACTTATTTAAAGGTTGTGAGTCAAAAGCATCAGACACAGGTTGCTCCTATAGTCCTCTGTAAATGCGCTAAACACACTCCAATATTTGTGTTGAACTTAATCAAGGATTTATAGCTGTGTCCTCTTTTTGAAGCACAAAGAAAGTAGTTTCATTTTAACAACAACAAAGCATGTCCAACAATAGCCCCGCCTTCTTTATTTGCATAAACATTTGGCGTGTTATGAAAGGACGCCCCCACTTTGGGATATCACAAAGAGGGAAGGTTTAAACTAATCAGTTTAGGGGGTGTGTACAAGGCAACTTTTATGAAGAATATATCTTTGGTTTTGACACTTTGTCTTTGATACTTTACAGATCTTCTTTATGCACCAAGAGCTTGTAACACTTTTGAAATTTGAAATTAAATCATATGACCACTTTGAATGTAAAGCTCATTGGCTGCGTATGCTGTATGAACCAATCACAGTCGTTTAAAGCTGTGTATCTAGCATCAGTTAAGATAAGAACCAGTCAGTCTTTGCCTTATTGAGTTTCAGGAAATAACTTGGCATTTATCATGCAGCCCTGTCTGCTGGCATTCATTGTTTTATACTACAGACTACTACTACTTTAACGGCTGCTAGCTGACATGTAGTCGCTGTTAATAGAATGTATAAAATGGACTATCAAAATTAACAACAATGCAGAAGCAGTGCATGTGAATGTCAGCAGGAAATAATCCTGACAGTAAATTCTCCCCTCTAATCAGCAGCTCTGCTAAATAAATGGTTGAATTGTCAGTTAATAGTAAGCTAAAGATTCCCAGGACATACCTGAGCATCTGGATTTTGATATTAGTCGTGATATTCTTGAAGAAAATTCATGCAATCGAGAGGTTTTCAGAGGCCTGACGAAAGGCTCAGGATGGGAGCAGATGGTGGGACTGTGCTAAGCTCACGCTGCATTTTGCATTGGGCAGCAGTTTGAGTTCAGTGGTGTGGCAGGAATTCCTTAGAGCCTGGGTCTCATCTGCTCTTATCAGTCGCCTGCAGTTGGGGAACGAGGTTAAAGACAGAGTTACAACATAAGGCATAAGGCGTAAAGCTTCAGGGGCAAGCTTGAGCTGTGCTCAAGAGAGAAAAAATATTCCCCAAGAAAAGTCTGATAAATGCAGTGTGCATTTGAGTAGTCCGTCATGTTGGGGCCATCTGCACATGCCGTGAGTCTTACATTCATCACCCAAGTCATTTTTAAATGGAAATGTTCAGGGCAATAAATGGATTTCTTGCCCCTGACATCCCAATTTAAGCACAGCGCTGAACTGGAAGGTTTACTTTTATATAAAAAAAAGTGAATGCATTTTTGAATGGATTCTTAATCCTTTAACGCTAAAATTCCAGCCGATGTTGGGGATACGATTATAAAGTGTAATGTGTAGACTCAGCTAGTCTTAAATGGAGACATTACTTCATTAATTGGTCAAAAAAGAAGTCCCTCCCTCCCTCCCAGGACCTCTAGAAGGGAGACACTTGTCCAATGAGCAGTGTTATCTTTATGGCAGGGGTGACGATATGCTATTAACTTCATGTATGCCTTTTCATGTAATGCCGACTGTGCTCTTATAGGGACATTTTATCCGTAAATGAATATTGTCATTATTTAGTCATGTCATCAGTATGTATTTTGTCGAAATATTGAAGATTATCCTATATAGTCGCTATGTTCAGCAATGACTGTGTACTTTGATTAGTGATGTACAGAGAGATGGATCCTCTGTCACTTAAAACAGGTCCAAAACAAGGGTTGCAAATCAAAACAGTGTTGTGAAAATTGTCTTTTGTTGAACAGTACAGAGACTGCTTGGACCCACAGTATTTCACCTCTACTGCTGTATTTTACCTTTGCTCTTGCCCCCAGGATATATTTTCTTTGACTTCCCTCTGTAGTGTAGACAGTAACTGAGCACCTTTGTTTTTGTGGAAGCATTAAACTTGTTAGTGGGCAGCGAGGCATGGAAAGATATATGCTCTACCAACTCTCTCTCTCTTGCACTCTCCCTCTCTCTCTCCTCTTTGTTCTATAGTCATTCAGACACATAGATGGGGCCGACCGGCTTGTTGGTCGATGCTATCGCTGTAAATATTTATAAAGCATGAGTTCTGAGATCAACACAAATCAAGGAGAGACAGAAAGACAGGGAAAGGCAGTTTTTAGAGTTGGGTATTAATAGTTTGTCCTGCTGCCATTTGCATCGCTTTGTTTCAAGCCATGGTGAAAGCTGTATATTAATAAAATCATGCACTAATAATGTGGATATTGTATACGGCTGCTGCAAATCTCAACGCCCCCAAAGTTTTGATCAGTAGTGTATTTTAATTCATATTTGCATTACTGAAACTAGCTTTGTGACAAACCAATCCACCCAAACAATGTTTACACCACTCACAAACATCTAATTAACAGCATTTGGGAAATATTAATTTGTATCTTGTTTGGGAATAGGCATGTCTGGATGCGCAATACTGTGTTGCATTATCATGTGATTGGTAACTACGCTGTTTTATATAATTGTTTGCCTTTCTCCAGTGATCTGTCATCAGTGTTGTGGGCTGAGATTGATGACAATCTGCAGGCTCTGTGAAGCCCATTGTGCGATCATTAAGATATTAGTTGCCGCATGTCGTCATGCTACATTTGCCAAATTACACTGATGTCTTAATGAGAGAGAGGAGGGCTGGATCCTTGGTGAGCCAGGCTATAGAAGCCCTGCAGTTACAACATGGCATGCTCTGTAATGTATCATTTCGCCCTTTGTTCTCCTCACAGTTTTTGGTCTCTTTCTGTTTCTCTAGCTCGCACACATATTTTCCATTTCTCTCTCATCTTTTTTTTGCCTTCTCGTGCACACTCGCACACACAGACATGCCATTTGACTCCTACATCACATAACAGACAGCTTGTGCAAGGCCCTCAATTCGGCCAGAGAGCCTGAGCAATTACTCACTCAGAAAGCCAGGCCTTCACTCAGCCCCGCAGCTACACAGCCAGACCAGTTATCACTCGTTTTGTGCTGTTTGTGGAAACTCCTTTGGCTCAATTGTCATGATTTTTCATACGTCTTCTCTAAAAGGCTGTGAACTAAGAGGAACGAAGAAGAGAGAACCAGCAGTACAATAACTCTAAAAAAACTGCTCATGAATCCGTGGTGTGAAAGAGACAGATTGAGCGAAGCAAGATGAAGAGAGGGAGTGAGATTGTGGGTAAAAGGGGAAAAAATGTGTGAGGGAGCAGACAAGTAAAGGAACACAAGATAGACGGAGATGAGAAGGAAAGAAAGAGCAAGAGCGAGATGATCTGCCCTGGGATGTAAATGCTGACAGATTGGCTGTAAGAGTCTGCAGCGTCCAGCTGGAAGATGGCCACACTGGGAGATCTCACACCGCTTCGAACTGCCTGTCAGTAAGGCGCTCATCACAGCAGGCCTGTATGAGGAACTTCTGCTGAACACAAAGTGACAAAAGTTCAGAAGTCCTCATTAAAGAACCAGTTCACCTAAAAATCTTTCACTTCCCCCCTATGCTGCTCCAAAACTGTACAACTTCATCTCTCCCTTTGTCAAGAAAGACTGAAGAATGTACTGGTCACTCTTTTCTGTGCAGTCTGATTTGGATGGGACTAGTTTTTCAGGGGATTGTTAGAGGAATGTGTGGTTCACTCTCTACCACATGTATGTTTTACACACACAACCTCTCTAATTCCAGAGCAAATTAAAAATATACAGTTTTTCCGCAAACTCATTGATCCTCTGAGAAAACTAATCCAATCCGAATGTCTGTGATCTGTTAAAAATAAATAAATAAATAAATAAAAAACCACTAATTAAATCAAGACTTAGATCATGTAATCTGCTAAGACTGGCTACAGGATATCATCATCAGCTAATATGAACATTTCTTCACCTTAATTTCTGTGATCAAAAAGACCCTCTGTAATAAACACGAAGATGTACAGTAAGCCCCGCCTGAATTGGTATATGACATCCACAGTAGTTTAGGAAACTAGTCCTGTCCAAATAGGGTGAGAAAGTATCACTTTAAGTCAGAGAATCGCTTTGTGTACTAAACAGACCAAAATTATAGTTTATAGAAAACTCCTAGCTCTTCTTTTCACAAGAAAATGTATGAGAGAAGTAACTGATTTGATCCAATTCACAATCGGCCTCAAAGATGTGTTCATGAATCAGCCTGTTAAAACATGTAAAGATTCAGTGTATAACAACAAAATTTTAGTCTGTTCATCAATTATATTTGACTCCAAAACTTGGAATAAAGGACCCAAGTGCTCAAAACTATAGTATGATACTTTTTGTTCTTACAGTCTGCAAAGACCCGCCTCCTTAGTAACCGTTGCTTCATATGACAAGCTATTGCATTCTCAAAGCGCACATTACTTTCTCACACAGTGAAAAATACATTGCAGAGCAAAGAGGACACTGAAAGTCACCTGACAGATAAGAGCAGGTTACTCAGTGTCAGTGTCCTTTAAAAAAATTAAAATAATAAAGTCTATTCTGTGTCTCTTTAATGTTTCTTGACAGATTGCTGTAGCGCTTCAGTTTATGTGAAACAATAGTGTTATATTTACTTAAAGCACAAAATAAACAAGAATGAACTTGAGAAGTTGTCTTTTATCTGTGGAAAGATATCAAACCATAATATTTTCAAGTTCAATTCTACCGACATGATCTACTGTTATATCTGGTTTGTTTGTTGGAAGATTTGGCATTATTATTAGTCAGTCAAACTCCCGACAAAGGGTTAATTCATATTTTCCCAATCTACTGCAATCATGATTGCATCTCTGTTTCTTTCTTTCTTTCTTTCTTTCTTTCTTTCTTTCTTTCTTTCTTTCTTTCTTTCTTTCTTTATTTATTTATTTATTTATTTATTTATTTCACTTTTTTAATTTTGGACAAACGTTTTAACAAAATATCAGCTTAATCTTATAGTGAAATATAAGATGTCTCTCTGGTTATATATGGAAGACTTTCCTTATCACTTAGGCCCATTTACACTGGTGCGTTTAGTTTTAAAAATGCATTTTAGAATGAAAACGATCAGCATTTACACTAGAATTTCACACAGAAACACAGCACTGGTGTTTTCAACAGAGGTCTGCAGCATTTTCAAAAGTTTCCATTTTCAATCTCGAAAATGCCAGATTAATGTAAACGAAAGGTGGAACTGAAACAGCTTTAAAACTAAAATACACTACTGTAAACAGGGACTGTTTTGTCCATTTCTTACAATAGAATGCAAGCTTGGATGCCTACATCCAATTAACAATAGATGAATAGAATCTCCTCACTACTTTTTATTTTGTTTTAGTTTTTTTTTTTTTGTTCTTTTTCACTTGGACACAGTATGGAAGAAAAAAAAGGTCAAACTGGGGAGTAATTTTCGAATTTTCATTTTCGGGCCTCTATCCCTCTACAGGGATTCTAACTCTATTAGCTAGACTGTTTTGTTTAACACTGTACTTGGGTCTGTAATTGAGAAGACCCCCACTGAGCATGCTCAGTGGAAAAGTCCTCTTTTAATGAAGCTCATTATGCATTAAGCACTTGTGGATCTTGATTGGAGTGCAGGATTTCAAAGTGAGGTTCAAAAATAGCTTCAAAGACTCATGAAAAAATCATTAGAGCAGAAAATCAACACAAGCATGCAGTGACCAACATTTGGACGATGCACCTTGTAAAAACATCAGGCGGCTTTAGGTAACATTAACTTATTTCCTGCTTCTTGTCTAAGTCAATGTTCTGCTCTGGGTAATCCCAAAATTAAGATCTCTCAGAGTCTCAGAGCATCAATTAGAGATGGGTACATGGAAGCACAGCCAATCGGGCTTCCTGTTGCTTTCTGAAGGTCTACAACTAAAATATCAAAGAAAGAGAGTTTTGCGTGTGCTGTGCTGCATATTTCATAGATTTTTCTTTACAACTGTTTCCTTTATGCTTGTATCAGAGTTTCTGAAAATCAATGCTTTTACGCATGTACTTAAAAGTTTTTTTTTGATCACACCGAAGTCAGATACAGATACAGCCTCTGGTCTGGGTCTCTGTGCCTCAGTCTGCTTTCATGGGTGCCGGTATAAAGACAGATACTGGCACCACACCAGGTTTGATGTTTTTTTGCCGCCTACACTGCGGCTCTCTCCTCTTTTGTGTCAGAAAGGGGAGTAGAGATAAAACAGAAAGCATTGGTTGAGGGAATGTTGATTTAGAAGTTTATTGATTAAAAAATCAGAAATAAATCCAGGAATTTATAAAGATCTTTCCCTTTACCCCAGCTCGCAATAGTGACTCTGAGATGCCAATAAATATTTCTAACCTCAATGGAATTTTTTTCTTTCTTTTTTTTTCTGCCTTTGAGAGGTTCAGGTTGATAAGAAATCAGGACAGGGGTGTATGGACCTTGAATTATATATTATATGAAATTATACTATATTAAGTGCTGTCAAGTGATTATTCATTAATCGCATTAAAAAAAAAGTTTTTGTTCATCTGTATGTTTTGTGTATATTTATTATGTATATATAAATACACACACATACAGTATTTATTTTGAAAACATTGACATATATGTATACATATATACATACACACACACACACACACACACATTTTTGTATTTTATATTATAGCCTATATAAATATATTTAATATATAAACATAACCTATTTTTATATATATATACATGCATGTGCCTGTACGTGTATTTATGTATACATAATTAATGCACACAGTCTACACACATATTATGTAAACAATACACTTTTATTTAGAATGTGATTAATCCCCATTAATCAGTTGACAGCACTAATTATATGATGCTATATTATTCACATTCTGATATTTTTATACTATAATTAAAAAGTGATTAATGTTTTATTCATTTATTTTGAAGAATACATACAGTATATGTTTTGGATGTTACATTAAACTTCCACTTGACTCAGAAATTGGAGGGAGCACATAGGCATGACATTTCTGTCCTGAATGTTGAATTTCAGCAGTTGCTCTTAGCAGGCAGCAGCTAATAGCACAGAACGAAATGAGAGAATCCAGAAGTTCACATTTGAATGCAATCAAAATGTTTTTCTGAGAATGATGATTCTAACTCGCTCCACTGCCTCACCCACTTAAGAAATCCATCATATTAAGTTTTATCAGTGACACTTCATTTGCCAAAGCCATAAAATCAAAGATGTGTGTTAACCATTGATCATTACCATCAATCAATGGCTTTTATTAATTAAAACAGGACATGAACTGGCCCTCTGTGGGTCATAGCAGGAATTGCTGCCTTGAGCTGTTGCTTAGAGGCACAAAAGCGGAAGGGTCTTTTAGCAGGTGTCACTAAAATAGATGATCTCACTAAATAGAGACTTCATTAGCACTCTACCGAGAAGCAGGGGGAGGCGCTCGGTGTAAACTTAATCTCAGATGGAAAGGATGTGTTTTAAGTGTCCACACCTTGCCAATCTGTCTGAATCGCTGGAGGCTGGATAACCTTTGGTCCTGTTAAAACTTAATGATGTGTCTGCTGCAGCGCAGAGTGCCCACCTCCTGATAATTAACACATGCTCAGGAAAATTAACTGCTTCAGTTTTGAACTGAAAATGGATTGATATCATTGCAGGGTTATTGTGCAATGAGTGCATGGAGAGAGAACAACTGTTCATAGTCGTTCAGAACATTGCAAACTGACATTCACCTGATCTGAAGCATGGCATAGATTTATTTCACTGTAAGACTTTAAGTAAAGGGCTAGTTCACCCAAAAATGATAATTCTGTTCACCCTTTTGTTGTTTCAAAACTGTAATATCCTTGTTCTTCTTCAGGACAAGAATTAAGATATTTTTGATGAAATCCAAGAGCTTTCTGACCCTGCATAGACATAAACATAACTGAAACGTTTTATGGCCCAGAAGCGTAGTAAAGACATCATTAAAAGTGTTCATGCAAAATAAATGGTTAAACCATAATATTAAGAAGATATGAGAATACTTTTTGTGTGTAAAGAAGAAGAATAACAATTTTATTTAATGATTCTTTTCCAGGTCAGTCTTCACTGTCATTCACAAGAGTGCCATTACGTTTTCATTATTTTTTGTTATTTGTATTCCAGATAGCACACACACATCTGTAAGATGTCTTTTGAAGATCTCTTGATCTGGAAAGCATCTGCTGTCTACAAACATCTTGCAGACGTCTTTCAGATTTCAGTTTTACATACATTTTAAATCATAAACATCTTAAAGATATCTAATAGACTAGATGTCTATTTGACATTTAAAAGGAGATGTCCTATAGATGCATTGCAAATGAGCAAGCAACCTAAATAATATGTCTTGCAGATGTAAATGCCAATGGCAAATAGACATCTTCTAGATGTATGTGTGCTATCAGGGATTTGTTATTTATGCAGTCATATTCTCATAGCTTCATAGCATTATAGTTTAACAGCTGATGTCACATTATCTATTTTAACGATGTCATGAAGTTCAGTGAACTCTCAAAAATATCGTAGGCCCCATTTACACCCCATTTTCCTTTTAAAACGCTCTAACTTTTTCAAGGCGTTTTTATGCATTAAAACAGACAATATTGCCTACTTCTAAAATATCATTATTATTAATATATTATTTTATTATTTACATATACACTGCTTTAGAAACAGAAAAAATTATAAATAAATTAAATAAATACACAGAAAAATCTGTAGAAAAATAGAAAATGTTCTAACATGACATTATCCATTTAGTGCATTTTTATTTAGCAATTTAACTAGGCTATAGGTTTTCTAAATGACATTTTAAAAAGATATGAAGGCTTTTAAAATCATTTTTAATGTCACTTTTGGAAGTAATCTGGCTTTGGGTACAGGCTGAACTTCTAGTCGGCATTTCTCTTCAGATGCTATCTTGCTGTGTTTCATCTCATACTGTAAGCATTAGCACTGTTGCTAATAGCACTGTAACATTTTATGGGTATCATTTTGGAATTGGTTACAGTGAAGCACAGTATAACTGACGTGCCTATATTGCAGAAATGTGGAAAAGTACAAAATGAGGACTTAAAGTGTATCTGTTAAATGCAGGTATAGCGTATTTCACACTAACAACATGTGGATTAGCATAGTTGGGCTCCCTGGTGAGAAGACTGGTGCAGTCTTTCTTGCACCTATATCTCAAGGTGTTTCTGGTGTCGAAATGTGTGTAGAACCCCCACTGAGTTTTCTAAAGTGCTCTACAGCAAGAAGCATAATTAGATTGAATAATTTGGCTACTCAGACGAAATTGAGCGCCTTGCCTTCAGCCAGCAGTGCCCAGCGGTTCTGCACCTGAAATGAAGTTCTTGAAGTACAGCGTGAATGAGACCCATTAAAATGCATTTAACCTAGCCTGGAATTCTCCAAAGATCCTTTCCTCTTATTTCCCGGGCCGCGCAGATACACATGTTGATGTACACCGCTATGTGAAAGGTGGGCGGTCTTAAGCTCAGTTAATCACTCCGTTTGCGAACGACACAAACTCATATTTCGGTGTGCAAATTGCTCATGCTTGGAGTTTACTACAAAATGGCCACTTTGCTAGAAATGAAAAACGGCCTGGTGTCTCAGAGGTGATTTATATGGCACTGATGGCTGCGCGTGCAGCGGCGAGAGTGTGGGGGAGGATCCACCAGCTGCTGATAGATCACGTGACCGGCCCTCGTTTCTGTCTTCAAGAGATGGCACCTGATGAATTACTGTTATGCAATTTTATACCACACAACAGGAGAGTGACTGCCCTTCACATGAATTTAAAGTGCTTCACCTCCTCTACTGAGTTGAACTGAAGTGAAAAGGAGCACATTGCAGTCAATTTTCATGAACTGCCTTCAGAATTGTAACGCAGCAGCGTGCCTGTCATGCAGTGGTGTGTGAGAGGCTAAAAATAATACATGTTCTTGTGGATGGATGTTCAAAACCCGAACAGTTCCTCCACAGCTCAGACACACTCATGCAGCATTTATTTGGAGAGGATTGTCTACTGCACTGTTGTGATTGCTCTGTCTGCCAGATTAGAACGAAGAGCTTTCCTGTATTACAGCTGATACAAAATTTATCTCACCGCCGGTGACCTTCTGTTTATTTATGCAGCCATTGTACAAGGGAACAGCTGCTGTTTTGGCAAGTTCTGTCATTGTTCCTAACTTGGGTGTCACTTGGTTTTAAAAAGTAGTCGAGAACAATTGTGAGGCGGGACAGATGTGCTGGTTGTGACATCACAAATGTTTAGCACATGAATATTCATTAGACTATACACAATTTAATAGTGATTTAAATGAAGAAAAATTTGCCTGAGATTCCGGAAACTGTAACAGAGATCCGATCTGACGATTTACTCTTGTTCAGGTCAAAACTGGATTGTAAAAAATAATATTTAGTATACAGCGAAGATAGATAGATAGATAGATAGATAGATAGATAGATAGATAGATAGATAGATAGATAGATAGATAGATAGATAGA
>JAUCNO010000128.1:6705-18338 GCA_032353835.1 Enteromius viviparus
TTCGTCGGTCACCGACGTGACGTCTCCGTTCCCTTCTTCAGGGAACGAGGGTTACATACGTAACCGAGACGTTTTCACTTAACCTCCTTTGTGAAATAGGCTCCGGGTAACATTGCAGAAAGAAATAACCGCAGCAGAATTAACCATTTTCTGCTGAATTACGGATATACATAACAATCGCATAATAACAGAACTGTAATATGAAGGTTACATACTTGAGAAATATGTAGCACACACAGAAGGGTCAAGACCGACTGGTGGCACAAAAGAGATTCTTCCTTTATTTCTGCAATTGCAATATCAACAAACACAACGGCGGAGGCCGGCACGGCTTGGGAGTCTCAGGAGGCGGATCTGGAGCCGGCTGGGGCCGGCATGGCTTGGAAGCCACCGGAGGCGGATCCACAGGGGTCCACCCGTTCCCTGATGATGTCTATATAGCCCCCCCCCCCCCAAAATTTTCTTGGGGAGGCTCCCCGGCATCGAAGGAGCAGGAACGGGTGGGTGAGAGAGTTCAGGAGGACACTCAGGCAGCGCCACAGTCTCTAGAGGGCGTTGGGGAGACGCTGCAGGCACTGGAGGGCGCTTGGGAGGCGCTGGAGGGAGCTCTGGCTGCGGTGCAGGCGTTGACTGCGGCTCTGGCTGCGGTGCAGGTGTTGACTGCGGCTCTGGCTGGGGTGGAGGCGCTGGCTGCGGTGCATGCGCTGGCTGTGGTGCTGGTGCTGGTTGCAGCGCAGGATGTGTCAGCTCCGTCACTGGTGATTGCCACAGCTCCAGCACGTGGCTCGTGACTGGCAATGCAGACACAGGCAGCGCTGTGGATGCGCAGCAGACTGTGGTGCTGGCTGTGGCGGCGTTGCGCGTCGTGGTGCTGGCTGTAGTGGCGTAGTGCGTCGTGGTGCTGGCTGTGGTGGCGTTGCGCGTCGTGGCGCTGGCGGCATTGCGCGTCGTGGCGCTGGCGGCATTGCGTGCCGTGGCTCTGGCGGTGACGCCATTGCTCGGCGTGGCTGTGGCGGTGACGGCGTAGCACGCCGTGGCTCTTGCAGTGACGGCTTTGCGCGCCGTGGCTCTGGCGGAGGTGGTGTAGCACGCCGTGGCTCTGGCGGTGACGGCTTTGCGCGCCGTGGCTCTGGCGGAGGTGGCGTAGCACGCCGTGGCTCTGGCGGTGGCTGCATAGAATCCTCCTCGGCCGCCATTCTAAAGGCCAGCTCAAAAATACCTCGAACAATTTTCGCCTCCTCCTGCGAGGCGAACGGCGGTGAGCAAGAGTACATTGGCGTTCGGCGAATCGCCAATCGGGATCCTGGCATCTTTGATACCGCTCCCAGACATCGTTCACCTGGCGTTGGGTAAGCTGGCAAACCGCGAGACCTGCGGTCGAAGACATATTCACCCCACGTCATGTTTGCTGTTTTAGGTCCTTCAATCTGTAACGGTTTACCCGTGTGGAGCAATGGAGGACGCAGGAGTCAAAAGGATTATATAAAACAAAAGACTTTAATTAAACAAATCAAAACGTGGAGCAGTATCCATAAATACATACACACAGACAAAGGTAACGTATGGGTTGAAGGACAGAGATAAACTCAAATGACATGACTTAAGTACACAGACACTAATTACAAGACACGATACAGCTGGGTAGAAACACAGGTGAAGGAGATGATCACTAATGACAGACAGAGCACATGGGGAGAAACATTGAGCACATGGAAAGACAAAACAAACATCACATGACAAAAGAACATAGAACAAAGAACAAAACAAACCAAGGATGTTACATACATCAACTGTGTAAGTATAAATCGTTATATCAGTATCAAAGTAATTATCACACAATAACAAAATTTCGGAACACATCTGTCTTTACAAACAAATGTTACTGAACTCTCATTTCTCTCGCTAGCATATTTGTTTAATGATGCTGTATAACGTACGGGACATCTTTAACGCTTTCATTCACTGTATATCCTGTGTTTTTATTAATAATTCAAGTGTATTTTACCGTTCATGTTTGTGTGTTTTTTAAAATAAATGAACTGAATTAATTTTGAGTCTGTATTCATCGGCTGTTGAAACAGTCTTTACGTTAGTTTGGGCATATTATGAGGACATAAAATAGATTAAACTGCATGTTCGGCCATAGAAAATGAAGGAAATAAAAAGAAAATAGCACCAACTGATCAGCACAACTCTATTGATCCATGACGTTGCCACGACATCGCCCTTACGAACTGGTAACGTAATGAAGTTACATAACTACTAACGTCGCTACGACGAAACTTTGGTAACCAGATTACGTTCCAGTTACGTAACAATTACGTATTTTTGTTAGCTGGGTCGCCAATATACACAGGCCTAAGTTATGGGTATCCTTATGTACCGTATACAGTTTTTAACAGCAATACACTACAACAGTATTTTATACCAACAGTATATCACATCATTGGTAACCGATAGTAATAATAAAAATATAAAGCTCTTTGAATCTAGACATTGAGCACGACAATAATTATTTGATAAAGTTTCATCTCAGATGTAAACTCCTCCAAAACATCATACATCCATTGAAATAAGCACACATAACCATTTTACACTTTAGAAAACTCATATTAAACACACTTTTATCGTATTTTAAACACACTGAACTGGAGAGAGGAAAAACATGCTTACCTGCAGCAGCATTAACCTTTTTCTGCTGAACTACGGTATAAGCGAAAATGGACAAAATAGTCATAACGTCTGCAATGTATTGACCACTAGAGGGCACCAAAACACCTTTCGATTTAGCTCACTCTTTTAATTTCATGAAATTCAACAATGAATATAGTTAGGATTAAATGTTCTTTTTTTGACTCTGTTACACAAATTGTAATGCAACATTGCATTTTTAAGTACTGTGCATAAAAAATAGGCATTTTCTATTTCCATATTTGCATAACCCATGAATGATATTCACACATCACTGTTTATTGGATGAACACGAATTTAACACTTTACTGTACGTGTATACCTTGCTCTACAGGAAATTGTGGTCAACCAGAACCCAAAGTGTCTCTAGAAACAAATGGTAGGCATTGGGGAATAAATTTCGTTATATTTCAGTTAATGTCTACTTTAATGCAAATAGAATAAACATTTGCCATATATTTGGTCTTGTATTTTTTATTTTAAGTGCATTTAGTTTTCATGTTACCAAGCCCCTAACACCTCTAAGAGGGTGGAGTCAGGAAGTTCATGGTGTGTTTTGCATTTTTAAAATTACTAATATATTTTTTTGGCTTAGTATCCTTTTTTTCCCTTTATTTTTCTTTTGAATGTGCGAATAATATTTTCTCCAGTAAACTCTGAATTTAGATTAATGATTAATGATTATATTGATGATTTTAGTAGACTGTTAGTGATATCTAAAAAGACTGATAATGAAGAGACTTTCTCAGTAAACACATAAAATCAAAATCAGTATTTTGTGAAATAATTCTAAATTAAGAACAAGTAACTTAACGAATTCGGGAGCAATTTAAAAAAAAATAGATTTTTCTAAACACGTCACAAAGTTGTGTTCTGTTCACTTCCTCAGTATCAGCAGATTCATCCCGTGCAGCTGACGAACGCTCGTTTTTCTCTGCGCTATGAAGCACATGTTTTGATGATTATGTATTCGGATGCTGCTGTCATCTGTTTATGGATTCTTATCACAAATGGTAAGGATCGCATTTGTTGAGTGGTCTTCACTGGAAAGCCCCGCAAACATTAGTAGCTATACAGTATGTAATGTTTTGTGTGTGCATGTGTGGTGTGTGTACCGTTACAATATTCACATCTTTATATTATTTTAAGCCTCACTATGTCCTTATCATTGTTTATGACAAAGATTTGGCCTCGTTTGAATCTTTGTTTCAGGTGTGTTTGATGTTAAAACAGATGAAGTGAAGTCAGTATCAGTGATGGAGGGAGATCGTGTGACTCTACAGACTGATGTTAAAGTACAGAGAGATGATATGATACTGTGGACGTTTGGATCTCAAAACACTCGAATAGCTGAAATATATAAAAGAGACCAAATAAACTTATATTTTGTCAGTAATGATGAGAGATTCAGAGACAAATTATTAATGAACAATGAAACTGGATCTCTGACCATCAACAACATCAGATCTGAACACACTGGACTTTATAAACTGACTGCTGTCATCAGTAGAGAAACCTCATTGAAGAGCTTCAGTGTCGCTGTGTATGGTGAGAAACATGTCGAGTAACTCATGACTGGATTGTTCATAAAGGTTTAATTCTAGTCTGAACTCTGTATCTTGTATAAATGTTTCTGAATATAGTTCAAATGCAAGACTCATGACATGGCTAACCAAAAGATGAGATAATAACTCGGTGCCTTGGGAGTAGATACTGTACAAGCATTCATTTTGTTTTAAGCCTTGCCTATAACATTTTGGTTTCTTTCTGATTAGCCTTGCAAGAAAAGCGTACATACTTTTTTTATAATACTGACTAACACTTACTTTTACTTGTTCTTTCTACATTGTTTTCCAGCACCTCTTCCCTCTCCCACTATCATCACCAGTAACTCTTCAAACTGTTCTTCATCATCTAAACGTTCATCAGTGTCCAGATGTTCACTGCTGTGTTCAGTGGTGAATGTGAGTGATGTGACTCTCTCCTGGTACAAAGGAAACAGTTTATTGTCCAGCATCAGTGTGTCTGATCTCAGCATCAGTCTCTCTCTACCTCTGGAGGTGGAACATCAGGAGAACAACATCTACAGCTGTGTGATCAACAACCCCATCACAAACCAGACCAGACATCTGAACATCAATGAAGTCTGTCACACGTGTCCAGGTTAGTCAGTGGTGACATTAGTGATTATAATTTTTAATAATGAATTTTTCTTCAGGCTTTCCAAACATTTTTGAGAAGCTGTTAAATGAATTGAGAGCTATGACTGTTAATTATTATTGTTCTGCTGATCACTACAGAAGTCAAGCAGCGGTCGTGTTCAGTGGTATTATCAGTTATAGTGATAGTGCTGAGCGTGGCTGTAGTTGTGGGGGTGATATACTTACACCACAGAGAACGCAAACAAGCAAGATCACCAGGCAAGTATTACCTTTTACATTAAATAATAATGTCATGTTTTTAAGTCACATTGTCACAGCAAATATTTTAGGCTATATTGTTGTGCTATCACGTCTTATTAGAGCCTACATCCTGCTTTGTTGAAGAAAAAACATGCAACAACACACATATTGCTTTATATATTCAATGTTGATCATGTGAGTTCTGTGTATTGCTGATGTTAAACATATTACACGTTTTTTCACACTGATGTGTTTGTAGATCTGACGATCACAGAAAAGCAAAGCATGTCAGAATACACACAGATCATCTACTGCCTTCAGAAGGAAGATCTGCCACAGGTCTGAAAACAGTTCATCTGCAGGATTACGACTGGTTTTCTTTCTTTATTTCAATTTTCAAATTTCTTATTTTCAATTTAACAGTTATTCATTTATGATGATTTCGATTCACTCAAAAGAACCGGCTAATAACCAGATAATTAGTTTGGGAATCAGATCACATTGAATGCACTGAATGTTTGTATTTTTGATTCAGTAAAAAGAATGTCTTATAATCAATCAATCAATCAAGGAACAAGAAACCAAAACCCCATCCATGAGAGAATGGAGAAAAAAGCCTTGGGAGAAACCAGACTAAGCTAAGGCCAGTTCTCCTCCGGACGGACGCCCAGCACCTAATCTCCAGTTCAATATTAAGCACATGTCAGATTGTGTGTTATCTTTATAAAAATAATTCATCAAGGGATCAATCATTACTTGACCGCTGTATGTTTATACAGAAAAGAACCGACTCATATGAGCCGTTTGTTTGGAGATCTGATTACACTGGCTTCACCAGATGATTTTGACTCACTGAAAGGAACCGTAAGAATCGTAAGAGTCGTAAGAGTCGTAAGAGTCGTAAGAGTCGTAAGAGTGATTTAGTTGCAGAGTTGAACTGCACTGGTCCCGCTGTGTATTCAACAGTGGTGGTGTGACGCCGTTGAACAATTATTGCCAGAAACTCGGGAGATTGTTGAAAAACCGATCAGATTAGTAAATGAATCAGTTCTGAACCCGCTTCTTTGTTAGACCTATACCCTATTTTTACAGTATAGTCTAGATAATGATTCCTGATCAGTTTGTAATATTAATGTTTCTCTCCGTCTTTAACAGAAATATTTGCTGGATGTGGAAACAACCGAGACAGCTGTGAACTATCAACACACAAGAAAACACAAAGGCAGATCTCAAGAGAATAGAGTCGAGTTGTGTAAGAGTTATTGAATTAAAAAAGCTTTCCTAGTATATCCTTAATGCTATATTATATATTATATTAAATGTAGACTGTTATTGTGTATTGAAAGCCTCCCTAAAAATATTTGCAACAGTCTCTTAATTTTTCACTTTGTAATTCATTATTTAAAGTTTATATTAAAGAAGTTTGTATTAAAGTAACATCACCAGAGGGGGCTCCAGAGAACATTTAAAGCATCTTATATGTCTTATACCAATTATTTTTATGACGGGCCTCCAATAAATTTCTGCAGTTACACATCCATGGTCCTGAGTGTCATGTTTCCTTCACTGCTTTCACAAAAAGACTATTATTCTTCATTGTTTTCATTCTGCAGTTTCTCTTCATAGAGAGATGTTGTGTGTATCTGTTTGTGCAGATAGTTTGCGGCAGATGTCATCCAGTATGATCATATATATATATATATAAACCTGTTAACTGATTGTAATTCTGTTCTACATTCATCTGCACAAATGCTTCATGCACTGTGACACAGACCTGCTCTGCTCAAAGTGAGACGCGCTGTGGTCTTCAGGTCACATGTGGTACGAGTCTATTATTGGAGATATGAGTTGCAGAAGGTGAAGAACACTGTTTGTGGTTAAAGGGCTACAGGCGGCCTGCAGAGGTACTGTAGAGGAAATTAAATGTGTCACAGCATTTTGTTAAAACAGCATAATTCATTGAAAAACATTTTTTTTAAATAATTAATTGTTTTGAAGAACTTTTACCAGAAACTGCTAATAGAGGCTGTAAAAACAACTGGCTGTCGATGAAAACAGAAACTTGCTTGTTGAGGAAGTTACAAATTGAAGCAAAAGAAAAACTAGGGAAAAAAAGCTGACAGAAAAGCTTAGCCTACATGAGCTCGTTTCTCAGAGGAAATAAAAGTCTGCATTGAGGATGGTGATCTTGTGTTCCCTTGAGGAAGACCAGAGTCAGCTGAGACTGAATACAGTATACAGTTGTTCTTCAGTTCCCATGAATCACCATTCAAGTATGCAGACTACCATAGTGCAAATCATTTTACAGTAGAAGAAGACATTGTGTGTGTCATTTAACTGAGTTTAATATTCACACAAATGTACATTTATCATAAACACTTCCTTTCAGCACATCATTTCCGTACAGGAAATAATAGCTTGCTAAAACCAAAGTGTTGTACCATTTCTAGATAGTGTGATTATTACATTATCTGTAATACCCATGTTATGTATTTTTAGTTCATTATTGTAATTATATTAACTGGCTCTTGTGCTGAAGGCCGAATCATGAGCTGATGTAAATAATATAATGGGTTTTCTGTTGTTGTTGAAGCTGTGAAATGAGTTGAGAGCTATGACAGTATAGCCACGATAACTGATTAGTTATAATATAAATGTTTCTTTCTGTTTCTAACAGAAATCTTTCCTCTCGTGTTTCCCATCCCTGTTATATTTAGAGTTTATATTAAATAAACGCACCAGAGGGAGCTACTGACAGCATTTAAAACATCTTACACAGTTATTTCTGTAACGGGCCTCTGATAAACGTCTGCAATTACATTATCAAACACATCCAACTACTGCATTTCTAGAATAACTAAACGCTCACGCATACATCCCACAATGGTCCTGAGTGTTCTCTACCTTCACAAAAAGACTATTATACTTTGTTTTCAGATAGTTTCACTTTATATCGAGCAGATGTTGGTGTGTAGCTAGCTCTCATCACATCATTTGTTTGTGCAGATCCTTTACTGCAGATGTCATCCAGTGTGACTATTGCACCACCTTAAAACAGATGTTAGTTTCCACACATTGCTCCGAGCTTTATACTGCAGAAAACAAACTAACAATAACTGGACTCCTCCTTTTCAGGAAGCAGGAGGTCTTGACTCATACAGATTGTTGCATTTCAAAAGATCAAGGAGAAATGAGATTTTTCATCATTTGACCACTCCACGCAATTATAATCTCAGGCTTTATTGTGTTGCAGGAAATCAGAAAACATAATGGTATAAATTAATAGAAGTATGAAATAGTATAATAAATAAATAAATAAACCTGTTTTACATTCAAGCAGCCCTGCACAAGAATATTGTTTTGCTTTTTTATTACACCAAGCAAATGCTTCATGCACTGTAAAACATTACCTGCTCTGCTCAAAGTGAGATACGCTGTGGTCTTTAGGTCAGATGTGGTACGAGTCTATTATTGGAGAGATGAGATGCAGAAGGTGCAGAACGCTGTGGAAACACTGTGGGTGAAGGACTACAGACGGCCTGCAACAGTACTGTGCAAATCATTTGACAATAAAAATATGTTATGTGTCATTCAGATGATTTTGTAGGTATAGAGCACACATATTATTCACACAAATTTACATTTATTATAAACACTTCTTGCAGCATAAGATTTCTGTAGAGGAAATTGTGCCAGTGTCATAACATTTCTAGATAGTGTGAACTAGTGGGTATAGAAATGAAATGACATTAACTGCAATATCTAATGTTTTGTCATTTTTGTTAATTGGCTTTTGTGCTTAATCTTGAGCTGATGTAGACTAAACCATATCTTTTCGTCACATAATCTTTTCTTGGTTTATTCAGTCTTTAATGAAACCCCGTCTCTTTGATTAATAAACTAAGCAGCTTTGCAATTTAGTACAGGAACTCTAGACAGCAGGAAAAATGTGCTTTCATTTTATTTAGTTAATCAATAGATATGGCTACTAACAGGGATTTCTTTTTCTTTCTTTTTTTTCTTTTTTCTTTTCTTTTTTTTTTTGTGCTGAGAGGAAAAAGACAGAAAGCTTCTGTTGAAGAGGAGCTGCAAACCACAAAATATAGGCTAAAAATCATGCAAAAATATCTGCTCTTCAACACAGTTCCTGCTCAAAGTCTTCATCCTGTTTATGTCAGAAAGAGCTGAATTTCCTCTGATGTTCAGGCCTAGCTTCTGTAAAAACAATCAGTTCAGCTGTGACCCAGACTGAAGCGAAGACCGAAAGGGCGGAGTTATCCTGACGAAGCAGGCAAACCCAGACCTGGAAGTATGGAAACTGAAATCAGAGTTTAGCGTTTTGGATTCTGATGGCTAAAGTAATAATTATTATTTCTTCACAAAAATAAGCCTCGAGCGTTTTCAAAATGGAAATACGAACCACAGATTCAGAATGTGTTTTAATCGACGTACAGTAGCCTTTTCAGTCCGCGCACACTGTCCTGACCAAGACTGTAGAGTTTAACGGGCTTTTCGGTTTGTATCCGATCTTGAAAAGTTAAAGCGAAAACGATACTAAACATAACAGTTATAAGAGTTGATAGCAGCATTACATGTGTTCCTCGAAATGGATCATGTTTGGTTTAAACGCGTTCGGCTACTTTTTTAAAATCTAGCCTAATTCGACTTTGAGATGAGCGGATGAGCAAACTGGCTTTATAAATCATGAGGAGATTAAGATATTGATCGGATATGTAGAGAACCTTAAATATGATTCATAAAACGTTTTTCCTCTGCCTATGGATTTGGTTCCCAAATGGTAAGTGAAATAGGCTATTGTTTTATAAAATATACCGTTCTTAATATTTTCAAAGAATACCATTATAAATATTTAATTATTTGCATGTAAAACTGGAAAAAAATCCTGTGCATATTTTTGTGTTTCAGGTGTTGTTGGTGATACAGATGAAGTGAAGTCGGTGACTGAAGGAAGTTCTGTGACTCTAAACACTGATGTCTCTGAAGTACAGAGAAATGATCAGATACTGTGGATGTTTAAAATTAATAATTTGGACAGACATATTGCTGACATATATGGACAGAACATCTATATAGAGGATATTCAGATATTTGGAGACAGACTCCAGATGGACAATCAGACTGGATCTCTGACCATCAGAAACATCAGAACTGAACACTCTGGACTTTATAAACTACAGATCATCAGAGGAGTCACCACATACAAGACATTTTCTGTTGCTGTCTATGGTGAGTAATAGTAAATGTTTAATAATACCAATAAATAAAAGTGATATTAAACTATCAAAAGATTTGTTCTTTATAATGAATAAACCTTTATTTAATTAGGTTTAAATTAAGAGGTTGTGTATTATCAAGGCTAACCATTTTATAGACAGCCACCAGTGCTTTATTGCTTAAAAATATATGTAATCTCAGGTTGTTTAACATGTATGATTAGTTTTTCATTAAAAGAGATTTTAGAAAATTACACATTGGATTCTCTGCAGGGTCTCATCAGAATTAGTTTTCAAACATAGAATAGCACTTCTTCAATTTTGTCCACATTTAATTTGAGTTTCAGTTTTACATTTCCATTTATTCTTAATATTTCCAGCTCCTCTTCCTGTTCCTGTCATCACCAGTAACTCTTCAAACTTAGGTTAGTTAGAGGTGATATTAGCCTATTTAACCATCTCTATTTAAAGACATGTTAAGTTATGACAACAATGGGTTTAATTGAAATCAGACAATGCAAGACTTGTTTATAATTGTTGTTTTGTTGTTCATTACAGAACTCAAGCAGCAGTCATGTTCAGTGGCTATAATTTCAGTTATAGTGATAGGACTGATCTTGGCTGTAGGTGCGGGGGCGATATACTTGTACCGCAGAAAAAGCACACAATATGGCAAGTATTACCCCTTTTATCAAATAATATGAGGATTCTAGGACAAGATTTTAAAAGATGTGCTGCAATATCTGTTTTTAAACACCATTTTAGACTTATTTGGTCAATGTGATATTATCATTAAAACAGTCCAGACTTGAGATGTCTTTTTTTGACGATGCAAAAGGGTCTTGACCAAGTGTCAAAATGTGAATTGGAGTGAATTGGCAAATCAAGGAAATCTGTGCTTTCTTTACAGCTCTACAAGGGATTAACAATGTGTCTTTAAAACACCCGAAAGCACCATAACGTCCTTCAAAAGCCAAATACAAAGCTTTTTAAGTCTTTCCTTTGTTATAGAAATTGTGTGTGTACAACTTGCCAGAATTATAAAGTTATTCAGAATCAAATGAAACGGCATGCTTTTGCTATCATGTCTTGTGCTTGTATTGTCTTTGCATTCAACCGTTGTCTTTGAACTGATTTGTAGTGTTTATAGTTAATAAGGATTAGCCTACAAGAACATGACCAGACTGTTGGTTTAGATGATTATACACATACATATTTTTTCATTTGTATTAGTTTTAATTCCTAATGTTTATGTTTTGATTTCTTTCAGAAAACCAATGAAGAACACCACATCATATACTCCAGT